>JANHFO010006871.1:10815-21723 GCA_032468095.1 Pareas carinatus
ATCAGGCCGAAGATTAAGAAGATGGAATTCCATCAGATGTAAAATTTACTAAAAATGTTTAAAAACCCCATCTAAAACCTAAAAATTAAAAACAGGAGGACAAGGGCACAGCTAGGTCAGACCCGCCAGATAGAATAAGTGGGTCTTCAGGGCACGTCGGAAGGTCGGAAGGTCAGAGATAGTACGAATTTTGATATAGAAGAAATGTTAGCTTAATAACCTGTAAGCTTTAACACCCACACACACATGGAGGGAGGAACATGACTGAAAATGCAAAGATTAGATACATTTTACCATCACTACAGTATTAAATTCATTCTTTATAACTGCATCAATTATAGAGAAGGACAAAGAATTAACTTTCCACAAAGTCTCCATTTAAGAATCCTTAACACAAAGGGGTTTTTCTTGGTGGCTTTCCAAATTCATTCATAGAAGATTCTAAAATTGATATTTTCATTGCCAGGCACCACAAAATCTTCACATTTGTGGACGGTGTTCTATGATTAGATGGGATGATTTGATCATAAAATAATACATCAGGGTCTTTATAAAATTTCTGGGAGGGTTGTTTTTATTTCCTTCCTGACATTTGAAAAATCACTTACCCTAAATATCTGAGGGAATGCAGATGTTCAGACTCTAGGAAGGATGCAGAGCAGAGCAACAATGATAATATAAGGAACTGGAGGCTAAAAGACATAAAGAACAATTCCTGGAATTGGGATTGTCTATTTTAATGAAAACAAGACTAGGAATGACATAAGAGCAGTGTTACAATATCTAAGGGACTGCCACAAAGAAGAGGGCTAAACCTATTCTGCAAAGCACCTGAAGGCAGAACAAGAAGCAATGGATGGGAACTAATCAAGGAGAGAAGCAATCTAGAACTAAGGATAACTTTTCTTACAGTTAGAACAATAAATCAGAGGAGTGGCTTGCCCCGCAGAAGTTATCGGTGCTCCAACACTGGATGTTTTTAAGAAGAGATTGAACAACCATTTGTCTGAAATGCTTCAACAGAGGGTTGGACTAGACTAGAAGATCTCCAAGGTCCCTTCCAACTCTACTATTCTCTGCCCATCTGGTGTGCCAGGTCCCATCAGTTACAGACTGTCATCACATGGGACCCACTCTGTTGCAATTCCTGCCCTCTGGAATAATCCCCTCCCATGAGGTTTTCATGGCTCTATCCTTATGTACCCCAGAAACATTTGAAGACCTGGTTGCTCTCCCAGGTCTTGGGGGCTGGGTGACTGTGCAGCCTTCTTTTGCCTGTCTAGTTTTGTTTTATTTCAGTCTTGTTTTGAACATTTTACTCTTCCAGCCATTTCTATATTGCTACACCTATAACTATACAGATACGTATCTATCTATACAATTCTATACAAGGGATTGCAACATAATTTAACATACGTATCTATCTATACACATTTATATCCGTATAATTCTGATTGAGTAAGAGTTTTCTGATGTCATATAATGCGACTGCCGAGGCGAGCTTGTTCTCCCCCCCATCAGAGAGAGCCAAGGAGAAGCCATAATTTCCGGGTACCTATCGATGACGTCGGGAGGCGTGGAACGAGGGCGGGGAGCCAGAGGGAGAGGCTGCGGAGGAAAGGCGGGTCTTTCTGCCAGATGGCGCCGATGCTGAATGGAGTCCTGGGCGGAGCTTCAGGAGTTGAGGGGCGTGGCTTCGCGAAGGCATGTGCCGTGGCGGGGGCAGCCGTGTTCCTTTCTATTTGCTTTTTCCCAAAGCGCGCTCCATCCCTAAAGCGCGCTCCTTCCCAGCGGGCCCGTCGGACGGAGGTGGGGATGCGGCTGCTTTGGGGAGGGTGGACTAATCCGCTCGGGGCTCCCCTTCGGGGGGACGTGTTGGAAGTCCCTGGCCTTGCCACCTGTGGGGCCGCTCCGGAGGTGCGGGAAGCGGGTGGGAGAGAGGGGCTCCTGCAGCTCCTGGCGAAACAGCCTCCTCTGACCTGGGCTGCCTTTGGTGCTTGCTGAAGAACGAAGCCAATAGCGAGGTTTCTAAAAAAAAAACAAATCGCCGGGAGCGTTGCCCGCCTCTTGAGTCAGCGCCTTCTCCGCTGGCGAGATACCGCAGGCGCCGCGCTGGCCAATGCTTACCACTCCCCTCCCCCGCGAGGGATGAGTTGTGCCCGGAGTTTGCCCAGTTTCATCGCGCGCTGGCAAAGGGCGGGATCCAAGTTTGCTTCGCCGCTAGTTTAGCTTTCTCTAGCCCGTCGATCGACCCGCCGCTTTTTCCCCTCTTCCCCCCCTCCCCCTGAAAAATCTAGCGAGAAAAGTAGATTTAAGGCGGCTTTCCCCCAGCCTGATGTGCCCCAGATGTGTCGGGCTGCACTCATGTTCTCCATGGCCCCCGGCTGTGGAGACAGGGCGGCGAGGCTGGGAAGGCAGCACGGCCCTATCGGTTGGCGTTATTGCCCCGAGCTTGCTTAGCTGTTCCCACGTTCTGCCTCGAGTGTGTCGCTGCAATTTCAAAAGTAGCATTTTATATCGCTGCTCTCTCTGCCTGGTCCTGACGGGATGCTGTTTTGTCAGACCGCTTCGATGCTATTTGACAGAGTGTCAGTAATAGTACATGGGGGAAGTGTTATTAATTGTAATAAGAAATTTGAGGGAAAGGAAATGCAGTCAGTGGCTTGCATCCGGGGTGATCCAGGATGAAACGGCAGAGACCGAGAGAGACGGGAAAATGCCCGTCTAATCCCAGTGCTCTTATCAGAAGACTTTTCCCTTGCAATTCTGGAGTTGTTTCAGTCATAATTATGTACTAGAAATTATTCACAAAATACTGTTGAGAATACAACATCCTGACATTGAGGAAGGAACGAGCTGTATAGTGTGCTGTTTAATAGTTTGATACTGGATGCTTTAGCTTCTTTTCCTGGTGCATTTTGTTTTAAATGTTATATTTAAAAAACACTATGCCTAGCGAATTATGCAGAATTTATTGACATTCATATAACCACCAGTAATGTATAGATAGGCATGCCGAATTAATGTTTTTATACTCGTTCAGAACATACTAACATCAGCTCATCCTCTCCTGTACACTGTGGTCTGTTTCATCCACTTTTTGACCATTTCCTTGAAGCTGTGGCACTTTTAGCTAAGATCCATTTAAGTGCTAATCTTCCCTGTAGTCATTTTGCTATCAGGAGCATAAGCTTGGAAGAAGACGTTTCTACAAACTTCTGGTGCTGCACTAAAGCCCCTTTGCAATGTAAATTATAGCTCTTAAAAATAAAAGTTTATGATACAAATCTAATAAATAACTTTTGTCTGTATTGGTCATCTAAATGTAGCATTAGATTCTGCTTTGGGACTGATGCTTACCCAGGTCATCTTTTCTTTTCTGTGTGAGCAGTGCAGAGTATCTTCCAGTATGTGTACATGCTGAAGTATAATCTGAGTAGACATCCTCCCCCCCAAATGCTTTCTTTGATTGTTGCAGCTGGAAAAAAATCCTGTAAAATACTTATTTTATGTATTTTTATGCATTGTGCTGATAACTAGTTCAGATTGCTTATCTATTTAGAAAATATTTAAACTGCTAATAACTGCTAACATAAGCTATCCATTCAGCTATCTAAATTGCAGTGCAGATTGAATCTATATAAGGAATGACCCTTGGGCTCATGGCAAATCTGTAGCATAGTAAGCCTTGTAGTAAAACAAGTGTTTCTGTGTTAACTAGGCACAAAGGGCATACAATTGTATCTTTAGGATGGGCTACTATTATCTGCCTGTTTTGTAGTTTGGACCACATCTAATTCTTAACTAAATTCTGGCAGTTTCAGTTTTATGACCCAAGGACAAGGCATGTTGGTTGCCTCTATTCTTCTTAGTATTGGATCAGCTGTGATTTTCTTAAGAATACCTGGGCTTGTCTGAATTATTTAGTCACGGAACCAAGTATATATAGTATTTGCTATTTGATTGTGACATGCTTCAGGCCAGATTCCAGGTGTTGAATCAGTAGTATGCAATGTTAATATGTTAAGTCACCTGACATGAAGCAAAAGTCTGGAATTAAATGATTGGCTTATTTAGAACCAAAGTTTTCAATTTAAGAGGAACTTTGAACAAGGCACACAATAGAATACCTTGTAATTTGACTCTTCAGTGTATCTATAAATTTAAATACAAGATCTTTTGGAAAGATATTGATAAGTATCTGGTTTGTGCAAGGTGAGAAGGATTTGTTACATACTTCCACATACACTGATGCATTTCTAAGCTGCCATTTTGTAAGAGAATCTACTGTAAATTCCTAGTGTTCTAAAGGTGCCCAACAGCTTGCAAAGTTGGGGACTTCTGCTCTTTTTGCTCTGTCTGAAAGGTACAAAATTCTATGTGGTTTATTGGAAATGACCTTTCTCTACAGTCAATATACTTAACATATAGTCCTTTTCTTAAAAACTGATAAATGGTCTTAACGTTTTCTTTCTCCTTTTTATTTCAGGCTTTTCAAATATTCAGGAATTTTATCAGGCATCCAAAATATGTTGTTGCTTGTGATTAATTCTTTGTTTTTTGCTTCCTTTTATCCAGTTTTGGGTCACAAGAACTGAGCAGCTGAATGTATAACATTTGAAGACATGCTGTTCTCATCACCTCTTTGCTGAGAAGATGTGTTGCAAGGTAAGAAAGAGGGGAGAGCTTCCCCTTCCATTGGTATAGTATCTTCGTAATACTGCATTTAAAGTTGGAAACATTGGCTTTGAACACAGATTCAAATATTTAACTATTTGAAATATTTGAATTTCAACCCATATATGAAGCCTGGAACAAATCCAATAATAACTTGCAGATAGAACTTCAATACAAGTTGAATAATGGCCATGAAATTTCACTGAACGTGACTATGGAATCCTTTAGTAAAAAGGATTCTTTTTTCCCTAATTAGAAATTTTTCACACGGAGATATACATCCAAAGCAGTTATCTGCCCCATGACAATAATCAGATTGTTAAGAATCTTCTGAAGTTACTAAAACTGATAAGCCTTGCAATAAGCGAACATTTTTCTGTCTCTTCCATTTCTCAAGATGAAATTCCACTTGTAAGGGGATGTCTTGAACTATTGCAAACTTGAGAATGATCTGACTGTGTTGATATTATTTTCCTTAATGGTCCTATATTGGCTGCTGTTCTGTTGTCACCTACCAAACTGCATTTGCTTTTAGAAGAACTAATCAATATCAGCATAATAATTGTTAAGCACCATTTGTCTTGTTTTTGTCACCTCTGTGTTGTTTCCTGTTTCTTAATAAATGCATCTCATAGTTGTTTCTTGCAATTAATAATAAATACATGTCTCTTTATTTGTTTATACATCAATTGGATTTCCAGAGCTGTCAAATCTGTATCTACTTCGGGCAACATATCATGTTAAAAATGATAATATCATAACCAATAAAAACCAATCATTATCTTGAAAGAGCAATAAAAACATAATTCTCAACTTCCATGTTCCCCAAAAGAAACTGGTCATTTTCCCTAATCCAGTGCTTGGGGGAATGAGCATGGTCTTCAAGCTTCACTTAAAACAAGGTCAGGGTAAAGCCGATTCAAACTGTTCCAAGAACAAGGTGGTTGCCTGTTTAATTCTTCTTTTTATGCACTCTAAAATATTCTAGGGATTCTCTGGGAGTTTTCTGAAAATAAATAAAACCCTTTTAATATACTGTAGAGGTAGTCCTTGACTGATGATCAACAATTGAGTGCAAAATTTCTCTTACTAAGTGAGGCAGTTGTTGAGTGAATTGCTCCTCATTTTACAACCTTTTTGCCACAGTTATTAAGCAAATCACTGCAGTTGTTAAGTGAATCATGCGGTTGTTAAGCAAATCTGGCTTCCCCCATTTGCTTTGCTTGTCAGAAGTCTGCTAACAAGGTTACAAATGGTGATCACATGAGCCCAGGAAAGTGCAATTGTCATAAATCCATATCAGTTGCCAAGTGCCGGATTTTCATCACTTAACCATGGAGATACTGCAGCTGTTGTAACTGTGGAGAAACTGTTATATGTCACTTATTTCAGGGCTATTATAACTACGAATGGTCACAAAATGAATGGTTGTAAGTCGAGAACTACCTGTGAGCCTTTTCTAGCTCTATTGTTATAGTAGTTTAATGGTGAGATTTGAAAGCTAGCTGAAAAGCCAACTAAACTGAACCATTTCATGTGGTACTTTTTCTTCATGGAATAGAATCAGCAATAAAGAGAGTGCAGTGATAGTGTGACTGCAAGCAGAATTTACACTGTTAATATTATTCTAGAAAAATTTGGCTTTTCTCTGTACTTTCATTCAAAACAGTTTCTCTCCTCCCACACACATCTGGTGTTTGTAGCTGTGAGGCCTGTTTTGCAGAAGCCGGTTTATTTTTGTATTGAGATATTTGAGAGATCCTTACTGCAAATCAGTACTAAGAAAATGATCCTTTATGGGGCCATTTAAAGTGGTTTTAAACACGGGAGCAAGAAGAGAATGTTGAAAAATGTATATTTTGGTTGCCTAATTTATATTTCAATCCAACAGTGAAGTAAGGTTAATTTTATATCAGTTTTGTCAAAGACAGTCTTTTTTCTCATTTTTTTGTATATAAAAATTATAGCTGTTTATAATTTAACAGAAAATTATGGTGGCTGGAGGCAGTAGATGCTGATAGAAAAACTAAGGTATTCCAAGATATAAGGTGTGGAAAAACATGGCTAGAGAGGAGCTGCTTGCAATTGGTAGAGGAGATAAGGAATGATCTTGAAGGAGCAAAGACAACACCCAGACAATCAGATAAGTGTGGCTTAAGTCCATTCCAACAAATTCATTTGAGAAAACATCTCAGCCAGCCAGTACCCTCCCTAATTCACATAAAGATAAAGTGAGGGAGAAAGAAAGCACATTCACGATTCTGCTACTATTGCTGTCTCAATAAAGTTTTAGACTTATACAGCATCGATTTCTTAGCCTGATCTACCCTCTAGAACTGACATGTATTTCATCCTGCTAAGGAGCATCCAAGTTTCTTTCAGAGCATTTTCCCCAACATCATATTAAAATATTTGGGGCACTGCCATGAGAATAAGGAAAAAGTTGTGGCCTCCAAAGCTAACACACCCTTTTTTCAAATATAGAAACATAAAACATTTGTTTTAGGACGTCAATGTCTATGACAATACTTCCTCTAATTTGTTTGCATTTTGATGTGGAAGACTACAGGAGTGAAGTAGTAATAAGCTGTTGGTAGTTCTTCAGACAATCAGGCATTATACTAAACACAAAATGTTTCTGATGACTTCAGGTTAGGAGTATGCCTCATGTAAAATACTGTGAGAAACAGTTTTTAAAAGTGAGACTTTTATCTGTCTTAGGTTCTCTATCTTAGTGTTTTGAGACTGTTGTTCCAGTGCTGTTCTTAGCTTTCCTGATACAGAGGCTCCTTGGTTGATCTGAGCCCTTTGTTTAATTCTTATCTCACCTGGTTAGATTGGACCACTGTATCATCTGTCTTAGACAAATTGGGCTTCCCCCTGGTGTAAAGCAGAAGCAATAAGGGATGAAATTACGAGCAAGATCTTAGTTTTCATGAGGCTGTGTTTGCATGCAAAGCACTCAACTGGAACGAAAAAAAGGTGCAGAACTTGAATACTCTGAAGTAAATTTTTATTTTGCATTGCAAAGGATTTATTGGGTCCCTTCCTTTCGTTAGTGTCGATCCCTACATCACCTAGCCAGTTATATCTGAACCTTGTGAGACTTCAGAAACTTCGATTAATGTGAAATGTGTTCAAGCAAAACATTGATCTATGCCTGTGTGTTTATTTTTTCTGGAAATGTTCAAGCATGTTTGGGATACAGCTGAGACAGTTCTCAGAGTATGTCAGGATGTTGTTGACCACCTTCTCCTTTCCAGTTATCAATTATTCCATATTTATAATATCCTGATATGCCACATAACTTTAGAGGATATCAGGTCAGTCTAGTTTATAATCTGGGAGTTGTACTGACAGAACATCCAGAGGTTGCCACTGTTGGAGTGTCTGGGCCACACAGCATAGCAATTTTGTGGGTAAGTATAAGATCCATAATGAATTAATTATTGCTTTTCCAATACTCCCACCAAGTATTGTTTTGGAAACTGTCTAGTCACTCAGCTGTGATTCACATTAACTATGCAACTCTGATCTTGGTGGAGCTTAAGTGATTGTATTGTCTAGGCATGCCAGCTCTGTTCTCTGCCTGGCTGTGGAATGTCACTTCACATCCCCACCCCCACACGGGGTTGTCTTTTTTGTTGAGGGAAATTAGCCGGGGAGGTGGGGGGCAAGAGACTTGCATTTCTTGTATTTAAGTTAATGTGAAAGTATACATATTCCATTACAAATCCGATATAGCTCATTATCTATTATAATACAACTCTGGAATTTATTAGTACAAGTAGTCTTCGACGTACAACAGTTAATTTAGTGATAGTTCAAAGTTACAGCGGTACCAAAAAAAGTGACTTATGGCTCTTTTCCACACTTACAACCGCGGCAGTAACCCCGTGGTCACGTGATCAAAATTTGGACACTTGGCAACTGATTCCTATTTATGATGGTTGGAGTGCCCCAGAATCACCCAATCCCCTTTTACAACCTTCTGACAAGCAAAATCAGTGGGGAAACCAGATTCACTTAACAGCCATGTTACTAATTTAAGAATTGCAGTGATTCACTTAACAAATGTGGCAAGAAAAGTGGCAAATTGGGGCAAAACTCAATTAACAAATTTCTCACTTAGCAACATAAATTTTGGGCTCAATTGTGGTCGTAAGTTGAGGATTACCTGTATTAAATTTCTCTCCCTCTCCCCTTTTTTACATAGATTACCAGAGGCTGAAAATCCTCAGCAAAGGCAAAATGGTTTCTGTTTTTTGTTCTGATACAGGATCGATAGCTCCACTGGCAGCCAGAAATGTACTTGCATTTTGCAAATGCTGCGGTGGTAAATTTTTTGTCGCTGTTTTGGTGTGGGTTTCTGCAGTAGCAGTTCATTTTGCAAAGTAGGTAGCTTCAATGTTGAAACTTAAATTTAACAGGGAATTTAAACCTGGAAAAGTTTGAAATCAAGCATGCGATTCTCAGAAACATTATTCAGGTTTGCTGGCAGGAATTTCTACTTATCCAGAGAGAAGAAAGATTGCAGTGAAGAAAAGTTGCTTCACACCCAGCATATTCAGTAGGGCACCACTGGCAGCACCAGTTCTTGGTATGCCACAATGAATTGCATGTGTTCCAATGCTGTATATGCTGATGTATTTTACACACATGTCAATGGAGTCTTTTATTTCATATAAAAGAAAAGATTCGGTGGAGGTTTTCCTCTGGAGCAAGGAGGAACAGAGAACATTGTTGCATAGTTTGCAATTCTTCTTGTCAACTTCTTCCATACTATTCTGGAAAGTGTAGATCAGTGCTCATCTGAGAAGACTGCAAGAGAAGCAAGATTCCCTGTCCATTTTTTCCAATCAAGAGAAAATGGGAGCAGAGGTTTCCTATGAAGTGATTGTGTTTGTGGAAACTCCAGATGTAATGTCATTGGGCCTTACTGTTGAGAAGTTAGATACTGTCTGAGTGTAGTGTTGCGTGTTGGACTTATAACTTGCATAATTCCCAGCCAGCATGATCAGCGGGCTATAGGTCACACCACTGACAAGAATTAACAAGACATGCTGCCCAATACATTTCAGAGGCACCAGGTTAGAGAAAGCTGATAGATACCGGATATCTTGAGAAATTATGTTAATGTCACTAGACCAAAAGGAAATTAGTGGAATCCTCATACTGATTCTATTAAGCTGCCAAACAGCAGAATTTGTGGTGTTTTGAATTGACTGCTATAAAGGAATGGGAGAATGGTCTGTTACTTTAGCAATTATAGCTGGGAAAAGTCCACAATACATACAAGACACTTGATCTTGTGTAAGCAGCCTACAAACAAAAGAGTTCAAAGTCTTTTATCTGGAGGCTGATCCTTTGAAACTTGAGTTTGTGCAAATCTTAATTGCAGTGAATAAGATCAATTATCCAATATGTTTTGTCAGAAACCACAAGGTGATGTTTCTGAACCTCTGTTTAATCTCAGCAGAAATGCAGTTAGAAAAAGCCATCTTTTATGTGATATTAATTCGCATGTTCTTGATTCTAGTTTGGCTTGATAAGAAATGTTCCTTGTGGTCTCAGGCCAATTCTATATTCTTCAACTTGCAAATAGCTAAACTTTCAAATGTGCTTTCTATTCACTTGTAAACCTTTAATTGTAAGTAGTTGCCCCTATTTCTGGTTCCCTTGAATAGTTAAATGTGTATCTTTTACTTTGCCATATTACTTTGATTTTGTAACCTTTCAGTTCCAATATTTTGCTACACTGCTTCTATTTTGTGATGTCTTACCTTCGGGGAAATAGGGTAATATGAGGCTTATATTAACACTGGGAATCTTACCTAGATGCCTGCATGTCTGAAACATGAGACCAGTCACAATTTTGTACTGAGTTGTCTTACGTTTAAGCAAGAGTCAACTTGCATCATTACTCCACTCCAATATCATGATTCAAGTCTAGCCTCTGTGTTAACAAGCATAATTTGTAGAAGACCACATCCTGCTCTTTCCTGTTTTTGATACACGAGTTGAGACTACTGACGTGTCACAAAAAACCAGTGTATTCTTCTATCATACTATTTTGTTTATGCACAACCAAGAAATTAGTGCCCATATTCGGTTTTGTTATCTTTGTTTTGTTTTATGAACAACTAGCTGACCTGGCCACGCGTTGCCGTGGCTCAGTTTGTGGCTTTTGGAAGTGCCTGGACCGGAGATGGAATCTGTCTCCAAATCCAG
>JANHFO010006871.1:33484-44158 GCA_032468095.1 Pareas carinatus
ATAAAAATATCTCTCTCTCTCTCTCTCTCTCTCTCTCTCTCTCTCTCTCTCTCTCTCTCTCTCTCTTTTGCTGGAAATGCATTCTGCCTAAACAAGGAGAAAGTGTAGTGAATATTTACAATATTTACAAGTAGCAAAGGGAATGGGTCCTGGATATCCTAACCTGCAAACACCTCAAGAATCTGCAGTTTATTGGCTAAATGGGCTAAGTTGGTGTTTCTCAGACTTGACGACTTTAAGATGTGTGAACTTCAACTCCCAGAATTCCACAGCCGTTGTCCATACAAAGTTGCCACAGTTGAGAAACACTATGACTCCAGAGAGGTCAGATAAAGGATTATGGTGCATTTTCCTGAGAGAAGAACCATTTCTTGAAAGGGGTTATGGCATATATTTCTGCTTCCGCCCTTAGGATCTCATCAGACCTTGCCTAAATGCCCCTTTGTTGTACTTTATAAAAGAAATAAAATTGCGTCTTTTTAAAGCCACTTTATTTAGATTGACCCCATTTTAAAAGACTCTTAGCTATTTTTCCATTGCACATTTGTTTTACGTTGTTTTTATTTTTGCCTCCATTATTATGCAGGAGAGAATATTGGCTTTTAATAATACATTGTTGGTTAAGACAAAAGCTGAAGGTTTGAGCATATTATCGAAGTGGTTTTAGCATCCAGGTTTACCACTGGATTTTACAGCAGCAAAACTTTATTATTAAGTGTGTTTATAACATTTCTTTATTGCCTACTATAGAAATAGGAAAGGAAAAAGAACAAAAACAAAAGAAAGAGATAGAGCAATAGAGTGCAGATGAATAAACCAAAGTTTCAGTATCATGACATTGTGATTTTCCAGTATATTATGAATTGGTTGTGAATAACTGAAAATATATTATTTTAAAAATCTGAAAATCATTATTAAGTGCTACACCACGCCCTCTTTTCCAAGTAAGCGTGACACCATAAGAAAATAGAGCTGGTGAGGAGCTCTATTTTGTAACTTGTAAATGACTGCTCATGTGTTTCTAATGGGCAGGACTGCGTAGTAGTTGTTGTTTTGATCCTCAAAGGATTTCCTGGGTTTTAGTAACTGGGTTAGATGGAATGGGTTCCTGAAGCCAACAGTCAGTAGCATGAATCTTTTTTTTCCTTCCATTTAACCACATTTCTCCCCCAGTTTGTTCTTTTAAAATGTCTTTCTTTCAAATATTTATATGAACTGAAAGTTTGAACAGCAGAAGGAAAAGCAATTGAATTACTCCCCATGAACTATCTAAGGCATGGGTCTCCAAGCTTGGTCCCTTTAAGGCTTGTAGACTTCAGCTCTCAGAATTCCACAGTCAGAATTCTTGGAGTTGAAGTCCACAAGCCTTAAAGGGACCAAGCTTGGAGAACACTGATCTAAGATATCCCTTTGTTCCAAACACTCAATTAAGGTATTTTAAAAAATACACTAGGAACTACAGAAACATTGGCTCCAAAGCGACCTCTTTGGAGGCATTTTTGCAACCAGGGAGACACAACCATAATTCTGGGCAGAACTCCCAAAAACTATTATTATTAAACTTGTATGCCATCCAAGTCTCAACAACTCAACATGAGGAATTTTATAGTTATATTGCCCTGTGCTTTGCCTTGGGCAAGAATTAGCTGTGTGTTCCTGTTCAGTGATTGCCTTCAAATTAATGACCTATTTGAATGCTCTGCCAGCCAGATGTGGGTGAAAATAGCAAATTTTAGAATAGCAGCTGCTTGCATACCCCTGACCTTTTCATCACAGCTATTTGCTTTTGTAAATGCAGAGTACCCTTCTTACCTGTTTAGGTAAAAAAGAGGATTCGCGTGGCCCGTTATTAAAAATACCCTCAGTATTTATTTATTTCCTTAATACAGGTAGTCCGCAACATACAAGAGTACATTTAGTGATCGTTCAAAGTTACAACATCATTGTAACAAAAGTGACTTAGGGCCATTTTTCACATTTACAACTGTTCAGCATCCCCATGTGATCAAAATTCAGAAGCCTGACAAGCGACTCATACTTATGACTGTTGCAGTCTCCTGGGGTCATATGATTATATTTTGCAGCCTTCTGACAAGCAGAGTCAATGGGGAAGCCATCACTTAACGAATGTCTCACTTAGCAACAGAATTTTTGAGCTCAATTGAGGTTGTAATTCGAGGACTATCTGTATATAGTATTATATGTAACATACATTAATATATATATATATATTTCTTTCTTATGCACTACACTTGTTCCTTGAGCAGATCACATTAAAATGTCTAAAATACATTAAACAAAAACAATATAAGAAATAGCATTAAAAAATTAGAAAGGTACTTGTACCTATAGGCATAGAATACAATTAATTCATAAGTGTTGTGCATAAGGCCATGCATTCAAACAGGTGAGTGGATAATGGCTGGTTAATTTTGGGATTTTCATTGACAGAAAGCAAATTGGGGACAATTATCTTTTAGTGTCATTCTTTAATCTAGTCTGTTGAATCTGTTGACTCTATGAACATTTTTACAGAATTTCTGATTATGACTCTGGTTTTTCCTTTTTAAGAATTTGTGACTCGTAAAAGAAGAGAACACGATGCATCCCATGAGATAAATAATACAGGAAATGTAACTAAAGCATCAGAGGTGCTGAAGAGTACCAAATCAGTTAAGAAACCCACAGAAGTGCCTCTTTTATTAATATCAAGGGCTATAACGGGAGATCCTGCAGCCAACTCAACAAACAATACCAATTTAGGAAGACAAAATACTTCCAGTTTGAGAACAACCACTGCCAGCCTTGTGAACATTAGTGTCTCCCAAGATGTTGCAGGATCAACAGCCATAACCAATATTAGTAACAGTACGGCTAAAATCCAGACTAATTCAACTGCAAGCATCCTAGGTAACACCCTAAGTATTCCAAGCAGCCATCCTTGGCTAACTCCCACAAAGGGAGCAGATGGTACTACTGACATTACAAGTACTACAAAGGCAAAAGAGACACACGAGAATAAATTAATATTGGGAGTACCTGAGAAAATAATATCAACAGAACCACTTCCCAGGACTATGACTACTGCTGCTTTGACTACAATTGCAACTTATCCAGTGCTTCCCACAACTCTTCCAAAGCTGCATAGAACTAGCATTCCTGCCCCACTTAACATTGGAAATGGTTCTCAGTCAACGATAAACTCATCTACAGTTGCAGCCAATCTCAAACCACCAGCATCAACAGCCAGAAGCACGATTCATACAGTTGCAGGTACAACCAGGACAGCGACTTCTACAGTAACAGTAAAGTCAGCTGAATTCACAACAGTTGCAACAGACAGGATAAAGCCTACTTCAGATAAGGTAATTCCTTCTGTGTTTAATAAAGCTGCTGGCATCACCCCTTCACAGCAAATACTGTCTACTAGTCAACCAGTGAAGGGGACAACATATGTACAACCCTTGTCCTCGTTCACAAGTACAAATCCAAAAATGCCATCCAAACCAGCAAGTGCAATACAAAGCAAAAACCAGAACCATACAGATAGAGAAAGCAGCTTTCGGCAAGTAGACGTTGGTTTGCTCTTAGCAGTCCTTATCTTTGGGGTTCTGTTTTTTGTAACAATTGTCATCTTATTTGCCATACAAGCCTATGAAAGCTATAAAAAGAAGGACTACACTCAAGTGGACTACCTGATCAATGGGATGTATGCAGACTCAGAGATGTGATGAAATATATGTAGGTTCAGATGTGAAAGCAATAGAAATGAAAAGAAATATCATACCCATGCACACAAAAAGAAATCTGAATCTATTATGTGAATGAATATGACTTAATTGGGACAAGTAGAAAGCCAAAGGTGGCTTGTCTTTCAGTTCCCTGTTTTGCCTATAAGACCACCTGAAAGTGCTTCCAAATTATTTTTCGTGCAATGAAGGAGAAATGCCATGTATCATGCTTTTAAAGTACTTTTTTTAAAAAAACCTCACAGTTAAAGGGTGCCATTAACGTATTATTTCTCAAGCTGCAGTATTGCTTCTGTTGTGCCAGTTTTGTCTGCTAATGCCAAGGGGTATTGATGTTGTAAGTCTTCCCAGATGGTTTCTTCCTGATTCCTGAGGTTTTGTACATCCCATTACTCCTATACAACAAATGGAGAAGAGGTGTTTTTTTAACATGCCAATTTTCCTGAAACTTCCAGCTGGCATGAAGACTGTTAGCTGTTAATGCAAACAAATGGCCAAGGATTAGCAGCATTAGCATAAGTGGAACAGCACAAAAGAGTGTCAGAGTCTTTTGGGACCCTTTCCTTAGGTATGATATGCTTCATTTAGGCAGATTTTAAAACCTTCCTAGAATTGATAAGCATTCTCATTGCTTTATCCTTGAGGCAGCATTTGTTGTGAGGTTAGAAAATCTAATTGTTAAAAATGTATTTACCATAGCCTGTTTATGCTATGCTATTTCCTAATCATGTTGATTCTGCACCTTTTATATGATTTTATTTTTGTATCCATTCACTTAAAAATTGAGGTCTGGAGTCCATGTCAAGCTTTATTGGCTTTGTTTCTTCCCTCCTTGATGTCTGTTTCTCACAAGCATTTTTGTAACATGAATTCACATGGTAACTCTTATCTATTTTCCCCAAAGCTCTCAGAATCTTTTTCACCTTGATCAAACTATTTTGTAGACATTTCAGTATTTTTTTTCAAAACACATAGTCTCTTGGTTCTAGTGTTTTGCATATGACCTCTTATATGAGAGTATAAGATATGTCTGTATTTTAATAATACGTGTAAAGATGGACACAGGAGGAGGCTTAGTACTTCTTTTAAACCTCCATCCTTTTCTAGATACATTCAGAAAGAAAACATGACCTCTGTATGAGATCTTTTGAGAATCTTTTGTATTTTGCTGTCCACATTTACATCTTCAATTGCCAAAGATAATGGAATAATCTAGCCTTAAAAAGGTAGCTTAGTGAGGAAACTATCTAGACAGTCATGAATCAGAGATTGCTTAAAGCATGTACCAGGAATCTAAAGAAGCAAGCTACAATTATCTAGGTTGCATACTGTAAATCCAATAGCAATTGTCAAGATGTTTGCTGTCTATTTAGGGGAGCTTTACATTTTCTGATTTGCTTGAAGTCAGTTCACATGTGAGTTAAATTTTCCAAAATCTTAAAATTTGTCTGTAAAATTCCAAGAGTGGATGGATATGTGTAGAGTGACGTGCTAAAGCATTAGAGCTTTGAAAACATTAAAGTTTCACTTAATTCCACAACAAATGAGAGTCAGCTGAAAACCATGCAGTGTACATTTGGTCATCCTCAACAGGACAGAATGAAGGGTAGTGGAGACTGCATTCTCAATAAGCTTCAGAAAAAAGCAGGAAGAGGAAAGATGAAAACAGCTGCTTCCACCTTTTGAAGAGTCTTTGCAGGTGACCATCTCTGTGCATCAAACCTTTAGGGGTGACCTCTCATCATAATTTGTATTTTCAAGTGTTCTATTTCTAGAAATGAGCCAATAGGGTATGCTGTTGAGCTGTTCATGAAACACAATTCCATCTTTGGCCTGTGTCAGACAGAGGACTTCCAAATCTGAGCTCTCTTCCCGCCCTGCCTATCCCCCGCCCCATTTCTCTTGTGCTGCTGCTCTTGTTTATTTAGCCAATACTTCTTTTCTTCCACCACAAATCTTTATAGGTTATGTTTGAATTAGACATACCCTACAGTTGCAGTGAGAGGATTTAACATCCTGCTGACCCCAATTAAAATGAAGTAAGCTATTTAGATAGGAATGTACAGCTATTTAAAAGCAACATAAATGGCAACTGTTTACATGCATGCTTTCCTCAGTGTCAAAAACACTTAGATCTATTAAACTGGGGCACACAGAATTATTAAAATATATGTCTTTAGGCCACCTCCCGTCTTCCCAAGCCTAGGTAGAGTCCTTAAGGGGTTGGACTAGGATCAGCAAAACTCTGCTTCAAATTGACCTTCAACCACAGGAACTCGCCCAGTGACTTGGAGCTAGTCATTCTCTTTCAGCCCAGCCTATCTGGCAGAAAGAAGACAGGTCGCAGTGTGTGATACCTTTGAGTTCCTGGAGGAAAGGTGCCATATAAATTAACAAAGAAGATGCCATTTTAAATTTGTGTTAGCAATTCTACAGTCTGTGGAAGGATAATCCTGGGTTCCAAGAAACTTGCAATCTGAACTTCAGCATGCAGAAAGAACTGGAGGCAGGAGCAAACATGAGGAGAATATGCAGCTGTTTGGCTCACATGTGCTAAGGCTTGTTCAGAGACGGAGTTATTTATATATAGGCCAGCCAATAACAAAATTCTGATAAAATGAAGTAGTATAAATGTTTCACAATAAAATAAAAATGCGAATTAAAATACAAGATCAAAAGAGGACGGCATGGGGAACCAAGGAAGGAGAGAGAAATCGTTAGTGCCAAGAAAGAGAGGAGAACAATTCCAGACACCAATTCACTTCAGCCCAGCTTATTAGAAATATGGTTTGTTTTTCAGGGTCACTTTTGGAATGTCCATAAAATAATAAACTAATTGACTGGCTCTTGGAATTCCTCAGCCCTCCTTTGTTAAAAGAAAGAAAGAAGCAGGTTAAATCAATAAAGCAACAATAGAGTTAACATATTAGAGCAGATATATATATATATATATATATAAATAGAAAATAATATTTTATTTATTATTTAGACTTATATACTGCTTAACAGTGCTTTACAGCACCCTCTATGCTGTTTACACAGTTAGCATATTGCCCCCCAAGAATCTGGGTCCTCATTTTACCGACCTCGGAAGGATGGAAGGCTGAGTCAACCTTGAGCCAGTGAGAATCGAACTGCTGAACTTGATGGCTAATGGCAGATGGCAGTCTGATTGATCTGTCACATGAATTTCTTTTTCATATTTTGTATTTCTCAGGACTCAAATATTTTGTTCTGCAATATCTCTATATTTTCCTGTCATTCAAATACTGGAAGGAGATTGAAGTTCTCCAAGTAATACACTGATTTGGGAACTTCACTGCTAAACTGGCCACAGATTTCATCAGAGATGTTTTGAAAGTTTGATCCTATATAATCTTATTTCTTGTTGCTGACAGTCTTTCTGGCCTCCCATACTTTAATTAAATCACAAGAGAAGACATTACAAGGCAATTCTAGCCAGTTTTATTTTTTTCCAGATCACGTTATTGGAATATCCAAGGACACTACCATCCAGACGCCCAGAGAAACTCCCAAGATACTGCTGAGACTGTCCACAAACTAGAGGGCCTCCTGCTTAGATAACATGGCTTAGGCTCAGTCCAAATAGTCTTTGTTGTAAGCAAGTCTGATAATAGCTGATTACACCTAGCTCCGTGACCTTCCTCAGTTACATCTAGCTGCATCACAACATGATCTGGCACTCTTTTCTCTCTGCTGTGTCTTCATGATGTTGCCTTCATCTGCTTGGTATCTAGAACAACTTCAGGTTGATGCGGGCACATCCCCTTCATTTTTGTCCCTGGGCACCTTCTTTTGTGACATTCTGCTTTGGCAGTGGAAGACTCTAGTTCCTTCATACTGGGCTCTCTGCCTTTGCCTACAAGGTTTTTGATTTGATCCCAATTCAGAGATCTGGCTGAGCTGAACAGTGGCTAACCAATGATGGCAGGGAGTGGGAGTATAGTTGGAGAAGAAAATTGTATGCTTAAGTATATCTTTCCTTTCTCTTTCTCTGCTTTCTCCTGCTTTATGGCATAACTGTTCCTGCAGTATATTGCTTGGGGTGCTTCTGAACATGAATATATCACTTTTCTGGAATAATGCTAAGCACACACTTCAGGGAAAAAAAGCTGACAATTAGCAGAGTCTCTTAGTACACAACTGAGCAACAAACGCAAGGTGCAAAACAAACAAGTTTTGTGAGATGGCTAAACCTGTTCATTCTAGCCATCAGTCAGCATTCAGCTTCTCACCTGTCCTCATTCCATATGAACGAGAATAGCTGCTGACTAGTGATGTTTAGTGGAAGGAGAGAGAGAAAACTGGGGAAAGCCATTAATCTCTGTTGCTAATGTGCCCTGTAAACGGAAAATAAGGACAGCATCATTTGCTAGCATTATCACTGTGGCAGGAAACAGATTGCCAGTGGGGGCAGCAAATGATTTGTGAGTAACACTTTAACTTGGCTGTCAGGAGGAACCCCCCTTTTTTTGAGGGTTTCATGGACGCATACATCCAACTCCACAAACAGTCACAGACTGAGATCTCAAGAGGCTCCAAGATGGCCTCCTTTAGCCATGACAGTCAGCTTGCTTCTGCTCGCTCTGTTGCTAATTACCTAGCTAATAGTCTTCTCTGCTCCTACCATGGCATCATTGTCACAACCTACCTACAGTCCTCCTGTCCAATAAATGTCTGTCTCTCCCTCTCCCAAACAGTTCTGGAGTAGAAAGCCCTGCAGATTAAGAAGCGTGAGCAATAAATCTTGCCTGCTTTATCCCCTTATCCTTATCCTATAATTTTAGAGTTTTTATATAGTCTAAAGGATGAACGCATTTGTTAGGATGGTATCCAGTTCCTTCCCATCATAACAAGAAATGATTCCTATCCTGATTAATCTACTTTGGTTCTTTGAGGGCATTTAGGTATACATCATGAAGCTATTGTTGTATAGAATAGAATAGAATAGAATAGAATAGAATAGAATAGAATAGAAAGAATTTATTTGCCAAGTGTGTGTGGACACTCAAGGAATTTGTCTCCAGTGTACATGCTCTATTCTTACATACAGGGTATAATTGACAAACTGATTAAAATCTTAAGACACATTCATAATCATAAAATACATTTATAAGGCTGCAATTGACAGTGATTACAATAATAAGATACCTTCATAATCATAAAGTACATTTATAATGTCATGTATGTATTAGGTGTAACCAACAAACCACGATCCTAATCATAATTACATTCAAAGTCATAAAGTACATTCATTGTGTTGTCATGTTATAAAGTACAATCATCATGTCACAACCCATGTCAAAACATTTGTGACAAAACCCGTTACAAACACATTCATCATGCTATACTTTACATTTTTTATAGGTTTGGGACAGTCTATGTTTGAACAGTCATAGAATACTAATAATCAACTATATTTGAACAGTCATAGAATACTAATAATCAATCTATAAAGTAGAACTAAGATACTAAATGGCACAGCTATTTTATATTTTAAGATGTAAGCAACAAGTTGATTATCATACAAAGAAGAGAATAGGTAATAGGTAATAAGTAAGAGGAAAGATGAAAAGGGTAATAATGATATATTTCTGTGATCCCAGCCAATCTATTTGGGTGACGAAGGAGGCTTATGTGTGTGTGATTACTTTTTTACTTTAAGATATTAAATCACATACAATAGACAGTTTCACAAGCACAAGCACAGAGTAATCTTCTTTCCTAACTAGCGAGGTGTTCTTCTTAAAAGAACAACAGAGATGAGGAAAAATGTTTTATTGACTGCATTGAAAGAACACTTGTCTCAGTGTGAGATGATTTGTAAGGAGGAGCGAGAACATCATCATCCTTGTCCCTAAGTAGTGATAGAAATAGCACTGCAGCAATGCATGGAAGCATGGGAGGGGGGATTGCTCTTCTTCACAATGAATAGAACAAATTGGTGACTGGATAAATAGTTGTTTTGGATTTGGGTTTGGGTTTGGAAAGAATCTCTAAAGCAAACTTTTCTCATCAAGCTGAACCACAGGTCTCTGCAAACATTTGACAGGGCGCTTTGTTTCAACAAGTTACTGAAGAATTAATTCTTTGAAGCTGCTTCATGAAGCATTAAGTGACATCCATCTTCTGATTTCATTTGCTTCTATTGTAAAGCAACCTCTGAAGTTCTAGTCATGGAAAGTGTCTTCTGCATGTGCTTCAGGCAATTGCCAGTGATGTGAAGCCTTTCACGGAGACAAACAGCATTACATCTTCACCTCAGGGAGAAAATTCCCAGAGGTGAAGAAAAATCAAGTGGCAGAGATCTACTGAATCAGAACTACTAAAAAAAATGCAGACATTTCTTTATCATTACTTGTTAAAACACCCCCCTCCATGAATGGGAGAGAATAGAAATGATCTAGGGGAGAGTAGTTGGAATCTAGAGCTCATTGTGAGTAGCTTTGGACATCCTGGCTCAAATTCATCTTTTTTTTTGGTTCACATTTTTTTTATTATAGATATTTACATCAGTATATAAATTTTTGTCATGTATACATTACATTTCTTAGTTGTATAGCAATGTTTAACGGTCTATTATGTACAATAATTGTTTAATCTTATTTTTATCTCCGTATTTACATTTATTCTTTTAGTCCCTTTCCCTTCTTTTTCTTTTTTCCTTTCTTTGTTTTTTCTTTCTTTCTTTCTCTTTCCTCTTCCCCCTTTCTCACTTTTTCCCTACTTCCTTTTTTCTCCCTACTTCCCTTCTCTTTTCGCCCCTTCTCTCTTTCCTCTTCCCTATCTCTTGTTCTTTCCCTACTCCCTTCTTCCTATTCTGTTTCCCTTCCCCTTTCCTTCTAACTCTTCATCCTTCTCTTCTCTTCTCTTCTCTTCTCTTCTCTTCTCTTCTCTTCTCTTC
>JANHFO010006878.1:10008-26401 GCA_032468095.1 Pareas carinatus
CAGCCCCGCAGGGCCAGGGCTGCAGCTCCCCTCTCTGCCTTTGCCAGTCCCTGCTGCTGCTCCACCCCTACCCCTACCCCGTTTCCCCCTGTAACAGACAGTGAAGGGGAGGAGGAAGCTGAACCGGCTGCCAGCGAGGCCAGGAACCAGCAAAGGGAGGCTGAAATTGGCGTGGAGCCAGAGGTTTCAAGGGCAGAGATCTTGCCTCCGGAACCTCCCCCAAACCAGGTGGAGCCGTTAACAGACGCATGCACACACAGGAGGCTATGTAGGGGGGCCCAGAGGGAGGCAGCTGACCAGCCCATTGGGTGACGCTGGGGGCCCCATCCTCAGTGAAGGAATTAAGAGCAGGCCTTGTCTGCTGTAGCAGGCAACTAATCATTTGTGTGTAAAGTCTTGCTGTTGCATATCTGGCTTTCTTGTTTGGCTTTTTCTTGGCCTCGGTTTGCTTCTGGATTACTCTGCCTTGTTGACTCGGGCTGCCCTGGACTGCCCTGACTACATACCTGCTGATTGGACTTTTGGACTGCTTGCGTTGTGTTTTGAACTTGGATCATTTCCAGTCATCTTGCCTTACTCCTTACGGACTAATCTAGGTTTATTTACGCCCTTGTCGGAGAGCTCATGTGTGAGCTCTCTGCAATTATATGCTGGCCTCGTCTTTAATGGCTGGAGGCCAGCAAGGACTGGGGGCAGCTTAAACTGCGTTATCTAAGATTACCGGCCTCTTGGCCACCGGGGGTCCCCTGTGCCGGGCCGGACCAGAACAGCTGATGGTTATACAATCCCAAAGGATGGCTTCCCACTGTAAACTAACTTAAACAGCACATACTTTAAATCAAATATAGATTTGTTGTGCTTCAAAAGTTAGTTTTAACTTGCCACCCTTAGCAACTAGCACGTAGCTCTGGGTTTCGTTAGCTCATCTCTTATATAATAGCAAGACAATGTATTGAGAACTGTTGGATCTGAAGCAGCATGGAAGTGAGTAAGTTCAAAAGTAAATGCAATCCCTAGTAAATGCAATCCCTAGTAAAATATATAATCAATCCTAATTGAATGTCGATACTAAATAATTCTAGGAAATAATTACATAATAGTATTTATAAGGAAACTGTCACACAAAAGCTTACCAGTAAAAATAGCAAGCTTAGCAAAGGCTAATTGGAGAACAAAAAGAGTAAAGGACTCTACTGATCTTTTAGAGGGTATTCTTGTCAATTGAAGAATTAAGTGTTTAAAATACCTCTGACTTTCCTGCCAACATCCATCTGACCTAAAACTGTTAAACCTTTGAGGGACTGTTTTATTGCATTTTTGAATGTCAGCAGTCAGTGTAAAAGATTTTTTCTTTTGCTCATGTTCCTTTGAAAGGTATGTATTAACATGTTAAATTGAAAATGCCTTTAGACACCTAGAAAATCTTAAATAACTTTGGGGAAAGGAAAAACCAAGGGACCACATGCAACTAAATGACAAATATAACAAATGATCTTATAACTTTAATCCCTTTGATCTAATCCCAGGATTTCCATGTTCAATTCATTACTAAAGCATATGACATGTGTTGTAAATATTTGTGGAAAGTGTCTCTGAAATTCATTATATTGTACTTAAAACAACTTTCAGGGTTGAAATAAATTTGCCTGGATGTCGCAAAGATGTAACCACTATGAAAATCTTACATTCTCTTCGGGATATAATAGGAATAAGAAAGAGGAAGCAGTGGTACACTGATGAATTCTACAGTAAATAGAATTCGGTAGAAAAAATATACAGCAAACGTCTGTTAAATGTGTCAGAGAAACAAATGACCAAATCCAACATCCACCACACGCTAGTCATGTAAACTGAGAGCTGCAATACATTTACCAAGGTAACAAGTCTTGATCAAATTATTTATTTTTACAACGTACACTTAACGCCTGCTGTTGTGTTGCCACTAATATATGCTGCAGTTAAACGTTACTATGAATTATTCAAATAAAATTAAATTGCCTCAGTTCATCCTTCATCATAGCTTAACATTATTAATGTTAGCTTAGATTATACTCTCATTATATCCATTCGCTTGGTAGGTTTGGCAAAATCTTGAATGGTAAAATAAGTCTTCTTCAGGCAACCTGCTTAAATTCACAACATAAAGTGCAATCTACTCAAGATAAGAAACAGGAGTTCATGAACAGGTTCTTCTGTTGCAATATGCAGAAAACTATATGAAAAAGTTAGGGCATTACATAGGAAAGATGCCTTACTGGGAAAAGAAGCTATTAGGGAGTCACTTAGCACAATAGTATACGGTGAAGTGGTAAAAGCAATAAATAAAGAGCTTGGATTTTATGAGGAAAAAAATGCTTGCCAGATTCTTAAGTGACTGTTACATAAAGATTTGGTAAATAATGCCATGCTTCCAGAAGGATTATGAGGGCTGCAAAGAGGACAATCAACAAAGAACAGGGAAATGATCCTTTAGAAGCCATCTATTTCTGAGGGATAAACAGTCACCCCTTTGTGCCTAAGAGAGAGTGACATGGTATCAATGTTCCAATATCTAAGGAATTGCCACAAAGAAGAAGAGGTTAACCTATTTTCTGAAGCAAGAGAAGGCAAGACAAGAAGCAACTGATGGAAAGTGAACAAAGAGAGAAGCAACCTGGAACTAAGGAGCAATTTCCTGACAGTAAGAACAATCAACCAGTGGAACAACTTGCCTTCAGAAGTTATGCATGCTCCAACCCTGGAGACTTTTAAGAAGGAACCATTTTTCTAAAATGGCGTAGTTTAATAGAGTTGTGGAGGGTTTTGGAGGAGATGGATTACCTTGATCCATTCCAAACAGATTGTGGGCCAGAATACAGTATTGAGATAGCATTGGTCATGCTTATCAATTATCCTTGATGGAGTTGGGATAGAAATGGTGCATCCAACTTTTTGCTCACTGATTTCTCCTATTTTCCAATACCATCAACTATGTTATCTTTGTGGACTTGTTGCGGGAATCAGGAGTTTGGGGTATTGTGCTACAGTCATTGGCCTTCTTCCCTTGATCGATTCTAGTCAGTGTCACTAACGGTGGTAGAGAGGTAAACCTACAGCTCCTCAATGGATGTGTGTGTGTGTGTCAGGACTAGACTCTCTCACTCCTCTTGTTTAACAACTACATCAAACCACTAGGTGAGATCACCTGTCAGTTTGGGGTCAATTATATAAAACTCCAGACTGTGCACGTGAGTCTGTACATGTACTAACCTATTTGAGTCAGAATGAAGAAGAGAATCAGACTCAAACCTGAGATTGGAAGGGATTGCACTTTCCTTTTTGAGACTAGTGTATAATAGATTAAAAAACCCCAAATTTGTAGATATTGCCTGAAGAGCAGGTTGCAGCTTGGCTAGGATGGCTTTTGCACAGACCCACCTCATATGCAGTTGTGCCTTTTCTTCAACTGGGAGGTTCTTCAAATGGCCAGTCACACCCAATCACCTCATGACTGGAGGTTCATTCAGTTAAATATTATAATTCTGTGCGACGGAGGAAGTATGCCTTCTCTGCTGCTGCTGCCACTTCTGAAACAGTGCCCCCTTAGAGATGCATATGGTTCTCATCTTTTAAATGTTTTTTAGGTCTGCGAAGATTTGACTGTTCCCAGATCTGGGTATAAAGTACTTGTGAAGACTCTGGCGGGTTTTGGTTATTTTTATGGCTAGATTTGGGTGATCGAGTTTTTATATTATGTATTATTTTAAAATTGTAAGCTGCTCAGAGTCTTTTGGAGTTGGGTAGCCTTGAAATCTAATGAATGAATGAATGAGTGAATGAATGAATGAATGAATGAATGAATGAATGAATGAATGAATGAATGAAGAATATGCTCTGATTAAACCTAAAGAGCTCAGAGAACTAGCATTCAGCAACATACACTACATGTGCCACAGCTAAATGGAATTCTGGGGAATACTAAGCAACATCTTTCAGGAAGAAACATACCAAAGAGATAAAAGTGAAAATTAGGGATGTGCAGCACTTTAAATGAAATGCCAGAAACTTGCTTTCAGAGGCTCTCTCGCATGTATGCTGCATCTATTGACATCACTTTAAAAAAAGCCACATTGATATATAAGTACAAAATTGTGAAGTAGAACATAGCTAACATTGAAAACAAGAGGGGAAAGTAAATGAAATAAAATTAAAAAGGAAATTAAAAGTTAAATAAAATTTGAGGTTAGAATTGCTTTCTATAATCTTTGAGCTTTCTCAAATATATAATAATAAGCACTCTGTTGGAGTATGTACTGCAGTTTGGAAAAATACAACCAAATCTAAGTTGTTACCAGCACGGTTAATGAGCATTATCATGGAAGTTATAACTGAAAAGAAAGTTCTCAGCAAAGGATGACAATAAAAAGGAAGGACATCTGCACAAAAGAAATGTAAGCATTCAGAACAAGTCTTGCTAAAGAAGAGCTTTTGCAAAGATAAATCCTATTCTCACTAACCTTTAAGAGTTCTTTGTCAGTGTCAACAAGCATGTAGATAGGGGTGATCCAGAAGATATAGTTTACTTGAACTTTCAAAAGGCTTTGACAAAATCCCTCACCAAAGACTCCTGAGTAAAGTTAGCAGTCATGTGATAAGAAGAATCTCTCTTATGGATCGGTAACTGGTTAAAGAACAAAAAGCAGAGAGTCGGAATAAATGGACAGTTCTCTCAATCAGAGATGCAAAGATCAATATTGGGATTAGTGTTGTTGATGTTTTTCATAAATGATCTGGAGTCAGAAGTAAGCACTGTGATGACCAAGTTGGTGATGATAAATTATTTAGAGTGGTTGGAATTTTTTAAAAAAGAACAACAATGAATTTCAAATGGATTTATTCAAACAGAGAGAACAGATATTAACAGGATGAGTCAGAACAATGCATATTGGGACAAAACATTCTACCATCAGCTACAGGCTGATGGGATCGGGGATGATAATGGACTGACCAAAATAGAACTGTGGCGTTCTCGTGGAAAGCTTAATGAGAATACTAGTCCATATGTATTGCTATGACAAAGCCCAATGCCTTGATAGGAATTATAGCAAAGAAACTGAAAATGAAACTGCCAATATTGTAATGCCTTGTGATGCCTTTATATCTGAGGGTTTTTAAGTCAGAAAATACAATTCAGTGGGGTTGATATGATAGAGATGTATAAAATTACGCATTGCATGGATAAAATTGGAAATCTTTCCCCCCTTCTTTGATAATTAGTCTCATCGATGAAACTCAGTGATGGAAGATATAAAAAGGGTGCATTTCTTTAATTAGCACATAGTTTAAAAAAATTACTGCTTCTATGATCGCTGATTATGATGTCATTGAATTGGATTAGACTATCAATTATGAATAGATATGATGGCTATATATTAAAATCCTTCTGTCTCTCAGTACCACTTGCACGAGGACATGAGAGCCAGTGCAGGGCACTGATCAAGATAGGAATACCCTACACTTTGGCTACAGTCAACCTTCTGCCATGGAAACTGACTGAAGGATTTTAGATGGGTCACCGTTCCTGACAGGGAGGATGAAGACATAATCCCAATGAAGATACCTTGAACTCCTAGAGAAAAAGCAAGATATAAACTTTATATCTATGTCATCATCATCATCATCATCATGAAGTTGCTTGGCATTGTTGCAACAAGACATCAAACATAACAATTCTTTCATTTTTATATTTTCTTATGTTCGTAATAGGAGGTATTCTCAGGTTATTTTGCATTCCCAGGTGTGCACAAAATTAAGCTTTAAGTGAATAAGATATGCTAAGATGATTGGAATCACTAGATTAATCTCTGGGAAACATGGGTAGTCATTGGAAGACAAATTATGATTAATTTAGGCATTTAGAGCCATCTGATAGAAGGTATATTTCTATTTAGACTCTGGGGTTCATCTCAAAAAGGCAAAGTTAATTCTCAACTGTTTAATTATTTAAAGGTATATTTTATAGTTTAGTATATTATTTTTATTCCAAATTAGTCCGATCAGTTATATTAGTATCAAAATATCAAATCACAGAGGCTAGTCCAGGTAGTCACCAGAAGTCAACACTGATTTGAAAGTACACAAACAAGAAAGCACAGTACAGAAATACAAGAACAAATGGAGAATTTTAAGAAATACATATAAACACTGACTCACTTTTCTCTAATTATAAATGTACTCATCTGCTTTAAAAAAAACCCAATGCAATGAAAGGCTAAAAATTGAAAGTTTTCTAAAATAGTATTCTGCAAATTCAGGTCTATAAAACAATAATCAACAATTGATAAACCGATGAAACAGTAGAGAATATATTTGGCTACTATGTTTGGATAAGGCACTTAAGATTGAAAGTTAAGAATTGTAGAGAGCTGATACTAACTGTGGCTTTAAAAGTCAGATCTAACACCTCGTTTATTCTCATGACTTTCTCTCAATCTCTCTAAAAATATCCCAATCACCAGCGAACTCTTTTAATATATTATGTCCTATCTAGTTTATTCTGTTTATGCAAAATATAAGTCAGTAGTAGACATTCTTCACTAAGATGGATTGTTGACTGTAGCTACAGCATCTCATTTTATCTTCTCTTTTCACCAAAAGCATCTTAAATTAGGATAAATCCACACACCGTTTATCCTTCCTATAGGATATTCTCAGTCTCTGTCTGGGGCTGTTTATGTGATTTTCAGAGTCTGAATCTCAGATTCCAATATTGTAGCGCACCCCAATATTTTAAATGAATATGAAAATGTGTTTGGCTCTTTGTCAAGGGTAAAATAAGCAGAAGTATTATCAAGGGTAGATAGGCTTCAGTTTATATTCATGCTTATCTGTCCTACAACTGCCTTTCTGCTTACACAAGCCATCCTTACTATAGACGATATATTCTGAACATCTGTATCACTGAAAGCAAAGAATGTAAATGTTTCTCTGCAGAAAGACAAATCCACTTTGGAAACTGCACTTACCTGGAAAGCCAATCTAAAATTGATGTTTTCAACCAACCAAGAAAAGAGACTGACAACACTACAAAAGAGAGTTTGCCAATTGAGACAGAAATAATTGGACAAGAAGCCTTTTGCTACTTCAAGGAACAGCATGAAATCCAACTTCAAAGAATCATTGTTGAGCAACCATTGTCAGAAAAGAGGATTTATGGATAACAGACATAGCTGTCAAATACATTTGAGCTTGTTAAAGACCATCTCCCTAAAACATTAAGGGGTTTATAATAGAATTTTCAAATGATGCATTACTGTTTTGTGTTTTTAATGTCAACAATAGACAAAGCATATCTAGTTCTTTGGCTTCTATAAATTAATAAGATTTTTGCTCAAATATTTGTAAGAGACCAGAGTTGGAAAATTAATAAGCAAGAATTGAAAAGCTTTTGGGTAACCCTGAAACATTTTATTCATTTCTTAGAGGTTCTAGTACTTCTAATAACTTTAATCTAGTGAATTCTTATACCTCAAATGTAGGGATGAGATTTATTAGTTTTACAGCATGTATACTTGGAAAATCAAATAATTTTAAAGGAGACAAATTATAAAGGAAGGAGTCTTTAAAAGAGGCAAATTATTAAGGAGACTTTAAATGGTACACTCTTTCCAAAAGGGGATCAAAGATGACCGACCCTACATTAAGAATAAGATACAAACGAATCTAATCAGTTTTCTCCTGAGTATAATTTGATTTATATTTAGAAACAATATATCCCAGAGTGAGAGAATATATCTTTTTTTAAAAAACAGACACAGGTCTTATTGTAAAATTAACATTTTGTTTGTTTGCTTGCTTCTGTTTTTTAGGAATAAGTTGGTTAATAGTGATGTATAATCTGCAATATCAACAAACCATATTATTTGTTTGGCAGGTGAACAGTTTTTTACTTAATAGGCCAGGGACTATTAAGAGAGTAAAAAAGAGAGATTCAGGTGTTTTAGTACAAAACTTAGTTAATAGTCCTGCCTTAATGTAAGACACACTTAAGGCTGCCATAAATGGGCTTTTGGGGCTATAAATGCTAATCAAGCTAGGAGAAACAACGGATGAAATTTTTTAAGGATCCCTCTTCTCTTCATAAACATAATGGCAGTAATGTCAAAGGATTTTTTTTAGGCAGGCTGAATTTCAAGCTCTGGAAATAAGTTACCTACAGGTTTCTTTACTATCTCTAGAGTTCAATTTTAGACTAAGGAAAGTACAGCTTCCTGATTTATATATTTAAAATGCACTTGATTGTGTACACATTAGCAATTTTGTCAACAAAATCAAATTAAAAAACACTTAAATTTCCCACTGGAATTTAAATGCCTTTCATATAATTGATGAAAATGTAGTTTTAGAAGCATGTGAAGAATGGAAAATCACCTTGCATGACGGACACACTTGTAAGTACTTAAGGGTTTGAAATATATTTCAGCTGCTTTTTTGTTCTTTTTAATAAGTGGGAAAGAGATCTCAGAGGTTTAACAGTTATCTCAATTAATGTTTCTCAAGGCCATGAGGGAATTGAGTTCCCATTCTCCTGTTACAGTATTACAGAATCAGGATATAAATATTCTATCTTCTACAGTTAATTCTATTCAGTTAAAATTCTATCTTGTACGGTTAATTCTATTTAATCTATTGTTAGATATTCATGCTTGTAAAATACACGGCAGACTCTGTTAGATAAACTTTTACAAATCTGACTACCCATTTGCTTTTAAACATTCATCAAGCATTTGCTAGTCTAGAATGGAGGCCCATATGTAAAGTCCCAGGAAGATTGTACTTTGATAGAGCTTTTTACTTGTATCTTGGAAAACTGATGTGAAAGGGGTCACACCTGGGTATCTAGTAACTCAGAAAGATAAGATTAAAAAAAAGTCACAAGATCATGTTATTTCCCTTGCCATAACTATTTTACAACTGTTGTCTGGCAGACATGATCTGTTTCCAATCTACCAAGAAGGGACAGGTAGAAAATGTCCATCACAAAGAAAAGGTGTTCACATGAAGCATTTCTAACTCATGTGAGCTATATTGTAACCATTTAATACTTTCGAATTCATTGAAAATTGCTTTGAGTTTCAATATAAGGAAAATAAGCCATCTATTTTCAATATAGTCATGCCATTTAATCCAAAGTTTAAAATTCTGGTTTTGTCAGAAATGAAGTTCAAATAATCTTCATTTCAATACCTAGGTATTATACGATAAAAGAAGGGAGCCAATCAGTATGTGGGAATTACAATCTGATCCTGAGGCAAGTAAAAACAATTCATTAAATGGCAAAGATTAAAGTTATCTTTGCTTGAGAGAACAGCTTCGGTTAAAATAACAATTGTACTCCATTTTGCTTTCTTATTTCTGTATTGTCCAGCTCTCTTCTTGGATTGCAGACAATGAAAATTTCTGTTAAAAAAAATTATCAACAAGGCAAGAAGCTTAGATTTTTAAACTGGTCAAAGTAAAGGAAATGTAAGGAGCTGAGAGGAAAATTATCTTTAACTCTTCAGGTGTTCTGCACTTTATGAACCATACATGAGCTATCTGTTATGTATAGACTATTGTACAAAACCCCCATCCCCAAACAAAATCTCTTCCAACCCCTATGAGTGGTATGTCTCTCCCTCAATCTCGAGTCCTCTTCCAGAGGCCTGGGAGTTTGAAGGTTTTGTGCAATATCTTAGTTGTTCCTAGCATTGTACTCTTCTGAACAGAGAGCTCCGATGTTGGAGTTACTGGAGTCACTTGCCCAACCAAGGAGTCATAGCCTACTACCGCTGGGTTCATTTTGGACTTTACTAACCCTTGTTCAAACTTTGTTATAGCCTCTGTCTAACCTAAGGCCTGCAAAACCACAAGAAATTATCTACAGTGTTCCAGTTATGGTGCTATCATTTGGCAGCGTCTCTGCAACTGAAGTGTGCTCTGATTGCCAGACCTGAAGTTATTAAACCTAGAATGGAGACCTAACATCATTGGTCTTTAGCATCACCTGATGGTTCAGATATCTCTGGAAAACTTTAGGATTGCTCCTTTTTTCCTCTTCCTTAAAAGATCAAAGAGAGTGTCATATAGAAAGAAAAAAGATTATACAATCCAGCAAATGCCATCAATGTCTGGTTCTTTCTTCATTAACTATCAGGTCTGGCCTTTTCTAGTGAAACCTAAGAACAAAACAAGAAATAGTCTAGAAGGGACATCCACAGCTGCAAAGCAGTGATTGAGAATACTTCTCTGCATAGCCTTTTCCTTTGTAGATGGAAAAATCAATAATACCATCTCAAACTTGACCAGTCTCAGAGAGGCAGCTGGGCTTTAAAATTTGAAAGTCCAATACCGTACTCAGAATTATGAGTCATAATAACCGCTATTATGAATTGCAACCAGAATGCTGCAAAGCAGATTCAAGTCAAGTGTTTCCAGCAAAGATATTTCCCATCAGAATGAAAGTTACTACATTCTACATTTTACAAATGTTATGTCCTGGAGTTTCCTGGCTGAGTCATACTTCCACTTAGTAACTTTGGAGGAGGCCAGACTGGCTGTCTACAGCCCAGACAAAGTGCAGGAAAACTGGGGATTGTGATTGATTAACACTATTCCTGTTATAGGTATATAAAGGCTGTTGCACAGCATTCTTCTCTCTCTAGATAGCATGAAATCCTCTTTATTTATATGTAAATAAATGTTGCTGTTTTACTACAACCATCTCCGTCTTATGACTGAACCCAGTATCCAACAACAAACTATCATTCAGAGCAACTGTATGAAGAGTACTGACCCATTAGCATCTAGGCTTACTAGGCCACCTAGACCTGAATTGTAAATATCTGGATTAACAATAGCTGGCAGCAAAGAGTTACAGAAAACTCTAGCTATTCAATGCTCTCTTGTGACCATCTGAAGCATTGCAATCTGGATTCCCCTTAAAGCCCCCTAAGTTAGATAGTGAGGCCAAAGCATTTTCATTGGAAGAATTGGGGACTCTTGACTAACTCTGTAATTTCAGTAAATTTCTTGGAGCATGACAAAACAAAGGAACATGTCAGGCATAAATGAAAGTTCAGACACCAATGGACTATATTGATCAGTTGGCTCATTAGCTCACAAGAAACAGATAGCATGTTTTTTTCATTCATCAACATTCAGCCTCCTGACTATGCACAATATCTAATACTGGCTGGTTATTAAGTGTCCATTAAAAGTATCAGAAAAAGAAATAAAGCTGCAGGCAAATGTAGCAACAATACTTCATGTACAATAATGTGAACTTCCAAGGAGTTGAATATATTCTGGCGAAATTATACTACAGCTTCTTATATACAAGGCAGCTAACTTAAAAGATGGATAATATCACTTTTTTATTTGAAAATATTTATACACTTTGCACATCATTATCTTTATAATTTCTTTTTCTTTGCAAGTAATTTATAAGTATTCTGAACTCTGGCAAATCATGTCCCTCTAATTTTGGGCTAATATGATTGGTCAGATTTTGAGCCCAATAAAATGAATTATTAGATAAACACAGATGTATCACTTATTTTCCTTAAAATCAATGAAACTTTAACAGGGATGCAGGCAAACAACTGAATACATTGAGACTTGGTTAAAGGAGCACCTTAAAATTTTGCTTTGATGAACTTAATCATAAAACTTTGCTCTGCACTTATTTTATTGGCATTTCTACTTTTCAAACAGTGACAACCTCCTTCGTTGAACCAATGTCTCTATAGAGATCTAACAAAAATTTTCAAGGTAAAATGTAAGATTAATAATTTTGAAAAATTAAGCACAATTGCATTTTGTTTTGTAGGGAAGGATATATTAATTAATATATTCTGTACCATTTTTATTCCCCAAGGCATTTGGAAAAAACAATAATATTCTAACCTTTTGCCACAACTTAGCTCATAAAGGGGCTGCCTATGTGAGATGCTTTTTTTCTGGCCAGCAACAGGTCTTCTCCATAGCATTCTTCCCTGAAAGACCCAGGGTTACTTTTGTCACAGTTGCTTTGGTCAATACAAGCATTTGAGGCACTGGAAAGATTTTGTGAAAGTACTGTGCAGATGAGGTTGAGGAGCTCAAATACTGGGGGGAAAAGACCGCCACAGGATTACGGCAGTGGGAAGCTTCATTAACTTCCATTTTGGAGAATGTGGCTGATGGCAACTGAGCAGACGATCAATTTATGCTGAGGGATGCATATAAATGTACTATCTGTGATTTCCCCAGCTAGCCACCTTAGAGATTATGCAGACAACAGGTGGGCAAGTGATGCTTGATAATTGGATTCAGATTTCTTCTGCATCGGAAAATGTAATGTTATTTATAAAGAGTGGCTATTAATCCCCACCTTCTGAAACAAATTGTTGAGGGCCTCATCTTCCTTCATCCTTTCTCCACATGTTGCATTTAATGCTCCTTTGCCCATTACCTGGTCAACTCTCTAAAGTTCCTTTTCATTAAAAAAGAAAATAAGGGATTTAAAAGGCTAAATTTGAGGACTGCAGGTAACAGAAGTAGCTCAAACCAGTTGTCTGCCACCAGCTCACAATCACAGCAGATTTACAACTTGTCCTACATTTCTATGGAGTTTTACACCCATGTAAAAGATATGGTCATACCACAAAACCTTTTCATTAGAAAACTCCAGTTTGAGAAGCAATTTAGCAAAGCCTGGTGCTTTTGAGACAGCATAATATTTTCACAAAGTAGTAATCTGATTTCTTAGACTATGATAACTTACTTGCTGTGCTAGGTAATGCAATTCTCAAAATGCCACACATGGGATGTTACTTGAATTCAGACACTTTCCCTTTTTCCTATTAATATTTTGACTTTTGTAAAATTCAAAACTGCAAACCTGCAAATGCACTTCTTCACTGCAGTTAACTGAACTTCCTTTATGCTATTGTTACATGAATATCCAACTTATTTGGGGTAAATAGATTCACAATTTTCAAGTTGGTAATTATTTTTCTGGTTGACGACCCTGCTTTGGATGTTCAATTCATTTAAAGGGACAGCATAATTTATCTTCTCCAAACAGGCAGGTTTTTCCTCATTAACGAAACTCCAGCACTGCCTAATGTGAGTAATATTCATTTCATTTACAATGGCAGTCTTTAAAAAAAATGCCTCTGGAACTGATTTCCGTGGATGTATGAATACCTCTCCTTTATGCTAGCTTCTTACAGAAGGTCCTTGAACAATGAATGCCCTATCTCTTCAGTAAAGTGCATGGTTTTTAAATGTCACAAATGGTACAGAAATACAGTGCATGACAGGGACCTTTTGGACTACTTTGAAAGACAGAGATCAGAAGGCTTTTGATGGTATTCCCCAATGAGCAGCTAAGAAATGGAAGAATTTTTCCAAGGCAAAGCTAAAAGAAGAATCTCCAAGTATTTGGCAAGCTTCTCTGTGGGAGGGCTGGACTTGTAAATACACCTTTGATTATTACTTCTTAAAAAAACACAATGTTGTATCAGTCTGCACACTACAGGTTAGACTGCATTTGCCTTCCATTTAAGAGATACGATTAACTTGGAGAGGAAAACTAACTGTAGAGCCAGCTCTCCCTTCAGCCTTGTAATAATGTACCATGTGTATTTTGCCTTTCAACGGAAGTGGAAAAACAATGATGAAGGCTTAAGAAGCCTATTAAAATTGTCTATTTTTCCTTCTCTTAGTCAAGGAAACCCTCATGACAAAGAGAGGATTTCCTCTACTTGCATTCTCAGCAACCAGTTGACCAACTTAACTTGGTTTGTTGATTCATCTAACTGTCAAATGTTTTACAGAATAAATATTCTAACACTATTTAAAGATGAAGATGGGATGTTTGGTCAGGGCCTTGGGAGAGGATTAAAACTCTCCTTGTCAAAGGACTGTTCTCTGTGATATCAGCAAGAAGCTGATGGGACATGGGATTTCAAAGCAACAGAAGATTCCTACATTTATGGCTAGATACATTGGTGCATAGAATCTTGATGTGAAAGATTCTGTCTCTCAGGACCCTTAGCTCATTGCTGATCACTCTCTACTACTTCACACCTGGCCCATCTTATGGTCTTATATCCTGTTAGTCAAGCTATTTTTGTACATCTGAAGAGTAGTAGGCCTAATTTCAGAAAATGCCCAACTGATGGGACTCAGACTGCAACCTATAATTAGGCAACTGAGAGGTGACTAAACTCTAAGCACCCATCCACACTATACTATTCTCTATTAAGAAGAATGGTTGGCAAAGTAGAACAAGACAGTGAATCCATTAGTCACTTTCTGTAACTCGTTCTGCATTAAAACAGATTAGACAACACCATTAATTGGCAACATTACTGAGACAGAATAAGGTTTGGCATTAACTCTGGCACACTTTTCTGCCAATTCAAGGGGTAGTGGCTGGCATTTTAACATAGTCATGTGACTATGGACTCATTTCTTTGTTTTGTTTAAAGCACTCTGCACTAACTGACTGACAATCCGGTGTTTTATACTTTGAGTATGGACTAGACATTCATCCTTTGCCTTAGAAACACAGTGGCCTATGGTTATAGGGTAAGAAACTAATTTCCCACCAGCAATAAAAAGCATCAACTTAATCTGAGAAAGTGTATATCCAACCAATATTATTTTTAGAACATCATCAGCTGAAGTAGAAGATGAAAAAATAATAGAAAGAAATGAAATTCACAAAAATAAAATAGGAAAAAGCTTTGAGAGGCTTACTTCTGGTGGTCACCAAGGGCTCTTTGTCCAATAGATTTTAACAATGATTCCGGATGGACTGCAACCTTTGGTGATGTTTTGGGACTAGTGTCAGAATCTCCACTTTCCTCATCTCCCATGGCTTTAATATAACTTCCACTTCTCATCCTTCTGCAGGGAATCTCCTCATCTTTACCACCAGCAGGGTAACCTCCCCATTCATCTTGAGGTACCTGGGACAGGTATTACAACAAGCACAAAACAGAAATAAATCTGACATTGCTGTGGGGCCCTTTAAACAATCTGTTAGAAATAACAACTAAGTACTTGACATTGCCAAAAGGATAGATTTTAGGTTAGCTATTAACTAAATACAACGTTCGAATGATATTTGACCAAGGTAAATGCAGAAGATTGTTTACCAGACAATGATGTGGTATAGTAACCGATAGTAGGCTATTGCTTGCTTTGTATTTTGTGGTGTACCACTGTTTGTTTTATATTTATTGGGGAAAGCACAATTAGCTGCAAGACGTAAACCTCGATTTATAAATAGAAATGACTAGGTTCACCCAACACAAATCAAAATCAAGCATACAGTCAAAGTAAGTGAGGAAAAACTATCACTCTGATTCTTCAAGTGCCTTAAAAGAGGATGATTTCTAATCATTTTGAAGCTGAGATAGGCAACAACTATAGTTGTATGTATATACCATAAAAGCATTTGATAACTAGAAGCATTTGCTAAAGAATGGGGTATGATGTAAGTTCTACACAACAGGCTGAAAAAAGAAGACCAACTTGTGTCAGAAACTTCTGAAACACTTGTCTGCTTTAGCAGGATCCCAAATAAGCCTGATGTAGTAGCTCTGGAAATCTAAATTTTCAACCTGGTAATCAAGTGAAAGTGCCGCAGTGGCTCAGCGCATAAGATGCTGAGCTTGTCGATCGGCAGTTCAGCAGTTCAAATCCCTAGCGCTGCGTAACGGAGTGAGCTCCCATTACTCGCCCCAACTTCTGCCAACCTAGCAACCTTCGAAAACATGCAAAAATGCAAGTAGAAAAATAGGAACCATTTTGGTGGGAAGGTAACAGCGCTGCATGCGCCTTTCAGCGTCTAGCCATGCCAGCCACATGACCACGGGGACATCTTCAGACAGTGCTGGCTCTTTGACTTAGTAATGGAGATGAGCAGCGCCCCTAGAATCGGATTGACTAGCATGCATGTGTGGGGGAAACTTTACCTTTTTATAATCAAGTGAAAACATTAATATCATTCATATAATAACACATCCAAATAAACTGAAGTTTTACAGCAAAATATGAAACAATATAATTAAATATACCATGGACCTAGATAGCTATATAAAACACTTTGTCCATGCATATATCTAATATTTAATTGTTCCAGCTTAGCTTTTGGCTCTGAATTTTGACAGGTCTTTAATTCCATACTCAGTTGTAGTCTCCAACTGGTTCTGGCCTTAGTTAAACACTTGTTCTTATTTATTTATTTATTTATTTATTTATTTAGAGTTTGATACCGCTTAACAGTGCTTTACAGTACTCTCTAAGCAATTTACACAGTCAGCATATTCTTGTTTGCTGTTTTCTAATATTAACCTCTCTCTCTCTCTCTCTCTCT
>JANHFO010006878.1:35041-45722 GCA_032468095.1 Pareas carinatus
CCGATCTAACTCCACAGACCACAATCTCAAATCCTTAAAGGATCAGACTCTGATGGATTGCATTAATGTGTCTAATTTAATTAGTATTATTCATACCAGTTCATTTTTAAAAAATGATGAATCAATCACATATTTAAATGTGGATACTTTCTCTGAAAGCGTCCTGAGGAGGAGGAGGGCGAGGAAGAAGAGGAGAAATTGGAGTCAATTAAAGTCCATTTTCATTACACAACAAACGTCCAGCTTCCTATCAATTACAGTTAGGTAGCAGCGTTATTACTATCAACAGTTATTATCCATGTTGAGTCCAATGAAATAGGATAGTTCCAGTATATTATATATGTATTCTTGCACTCTTGCTAGCTAAGGCAGAAATATATTGCCAGAGATGCAGATTCTGCTAAATTTCTCCATGGCTTTCATGGTAAATTATGTCTAATAAACAAAGAAGGGGATTCTGATTAAGTGTCTTATAGAACACCATTGTGTTAATAGTTTGATGAATTCTTTGCTCAATGTTATTTAAGCTCTTGCAGCTGGGAAATTTTGCAAACAAATCAAAGAAATAGAAGAGTTTGATTAAGGTATTCAGAATCCTCAAATTTAGTTTTACCACTTTTTCAAAAGGAGATGAACATCTGAGCTGTAAGACCAATCATTTACAAGATCAGCCATACATTACAGTAATTATGCTTTATGCTAGTTTTTTTAAAGATTTTTTTTAAAAATTGCTTTGGAAAAGATAGTTATTGAATGTTACTACTCATGCACAATACAAATAAGTAGTCAATTTCAAGGGAATTTAAGCCCGCATAATGCTGTTCCTATCATTTTTTATGACATGAATGGTTTAATGTTGAAATATCTTCTGATCGAATGCATAGAATTTGATATAAAAGATAGTACCAGCTGCTGAGCTACAGTGGAAATGCCAACAAACCTTGGAAGGCATTCAAAGAGTGCACAACTTGATAAACTGTAATTGGATCCTTTTCACAAGTTTGAGTTTGGAGGGATCTAAATTATGCAATGACAAAAACACAGAACAAAAGTCTTTCAGGTGTCTTTCCTTGAGCAAAGCAAAATTGCAACTTGAGCTTTTCACAAATATAGGGACCTTGGTTCAAATGAAAATTATGATGTGAGTTCTTTTAAAAGAAAGAAAACTTGATTCCTCTGGTTTAATTGTATCCTAATTCAGAAAATAAATGCAGTTAAATATTATGCTGGAAAAGGCTGTCTATCTCTCTTCACCCATATTTCTTAAGGGACCATGAAAAAATGTGAACCCCTCCACCCTCCAAAAGAATAATGTTCCTCCTCTTGCCTTCGTGTTGCTTTCAAGGGAAAAACAACTACCGTATTACATCAATTATAAGATGCCACCCATTATAAGATGGAGCAGAGATTTAATGGTGGCGAGGTGGCCACCCCCTGCTGGCCACACCGTAGTGGCCCCATCGAATATAAGATGCACCATGAATACAGAGACAACAAAATATGAAAAAACGTGTCTGATAATCAATGTAATACGGTATTTCAACTCCACATGCTTTCCCTTTCAAGCCTACAACATACACTAGCTTCTTATGAGAGGATAGTGAGAAGATCTATGGGCAGATGAGAAGCAGCTGCAGTTAGCTTCTTATCTGGTGGAAGCGGGGAGAGAAAATCCTTTATTCTCCTCTATTGGTGACCGTTTAGTGCCCTCCCTCAATTTCTATGAAGGTGAGCCCTCACTCCATTCAAATGTTCTAAATATTCCAGCGCATGTGCTTTTATAAGACTTGTATTTTCACTTTTCCCCCAGCGATTAAGAGCTAGCAGACTTCAAAAAATGCATCTTTTTCCTTGATAAGTCACAATAGCTATCTAAAACAATGGATTGCATGAAAAGTCACCTAATTATCAATCTATGTAAAGGTGAAGCTGTATCGAGTCTTTTTCAAAAGTTAGGGATGCTTCTGTTTCCATATGCTTCACAACTTTTTTCCCTCAAAAGCCTGGAAATGTCCATGAAGATTTGGGAATTATTGTCAAACTCCAATGACATAATTTGGAACAATGAGCCTACAAATAAAAAAAACACACTTGGATTAACCATGTGCAAAGCAATCAAATTAGGATTGGATAGCATCAGCTATTAAAGAAAGCAAAACAGAGGGAAAAGCATTCCCAAACCCATACTGACATAGCTATTAAAACTAGTGAAATGGCTTTCAAGCTTCTAATCATAAAAGGAGTCTATAGAATGAGACAGACGATCAATAGACGGGCCTCTCTTTTCTGCTCAGCTTTCTTAGCAATTAAAACGGAAAACCATGTTTTCTTTCTGTCAATATTGCCCAGCCTTCGTGTATGTTGGGCAATTGAAGGAAGAAGTCAAAGAAAGGGTATGGATGGGGAGGAAGAAAAAAAGCACGTTGTCATGGCTAAGGAAAAAAAAATCCACAATGGATTTCATTGGGTGTGTGATAGTACAATCAGACAAAAATGATAACACCAACAGCCAATTTTGAATGGAAATGTTTGAATGTGTGCTCCTGCCATTCAAATATTCGCACAAAGAAGTATATAGGTTGGTAGAATGATTTGCATTAAAAAGCCTACGTTAGGAAGATTACATAGAAAAGTGTGGCAACTGCATAAAGCTGCAGAGAACAGTAAATATGGGGCTTCCACATTTGAAAACATATTGTAAAATGGAATCTATGTGAAAAACAGTGACATGGACCAAATGAAACACATTTAAATTCATTTGCACATCCCTTCTTTCGCAGAAATACCTTAAAGCAGTAATTCTGTTTTTCTTCCAATGACCTATTCACTTTCTCTTGGCTTTACACTTGACATATTTATGTGCTGTGGTTAACCATGATATGATTAAGCTCGCCTTCTCTCTGGAATAGGGCTCCAGCTGAAGACAGGTCAGCACCAATCCTGTTGGCATTCAGAAAAACGATTAAGAGCTGCTGTTCTGGGAAGACTTTGGAGATTGATTGTACAGTGGGTACCCTTACAGATTCATTGTTTGGGCTAGTTTCCTTGCTGTATCAGTGTCGAGAAAGTAGACTACAAGAGACTTTAGGGATTCCACTGTTGTTGATTTTTTTCTTTTAATTTCTGGAAATGAGTTGTTACTCTAGCACAGTAATGGCTAACCATTTAGATGCCGAGCGCCCAGACGAGTCGCAGCTAATGAGTCACAGCTCGTGACATCATTGCCTGACACCGCTACTTTCTTTCTGGGCATGCACATCACCCTGTGACATCATCACCTGGTGCCGCTACTCTCTTTCTGAGCATGTGCATGGTCCCATGACATCATTGCCTGGTGCCACTACTTCTTTCTGAGCATGCTCAGCTCTGGGGTGATCCTGGGGCGACTTGGCTCATGTGCCAGCAGAGAGGTTCGCCATCACTTCTCTAGCTTGTCTAGGAAGCTTCAACCCTCCCAGTTTACTTTGCACTCATTCTTCCAAGACTAGCCTTCACAGATCTTACATCCTTCATATCAGTTTATGCCTCTGGTTGAGAAAAAGAGAGTACTTTGCTGAGCCAATACCTCTTTAAAACTTTGGTTTTAATTATATATATAATTTTATTTAAGACAAAGGTAAAATAAAAAACTTCCAAAAAACAAAAACAAAAAAGAAACTAAACACAAAACAATCAAAAATTAAAAAAGAAATAAGTGCATCCAAAAAAACAAAAACACCAACACACACACACACACACACACATATTATAACCCCTGGTTGAATACTGATTCATACATTACTACATTAATTCTCATCCCTTGTGAAACAAATCCCCCTCCCAAAAAAATTAAACTACTAAATCTTTAAGATTTAAGAAAACGAAACTGGCTGACAGGAAGATGTGTATGCCCAGTGGCTTCGATTGCTTCCAGAGGAAATGGAAATCTTCAAGACTTCCCCCGCTTTCCCAACTGGGTCCACAATTATCCAAAAGTCATCTCGAGTCATTCCTCAATGCTCCTGCTCAAAACCAAGGAGCAGCACTGACAAAGAACCAGTTTTGGCAGTAAAATCAGCAGGTCACCAGAAAGGGGAAAAGAAGCTCTCACCGTGGAGCGGCCACCTTGGAAGGAGGAGCCTAAACTTTGGTCTTTATTATTTAAACTATTTGTAACCTGATGTTCTGCACAAACCATAACCTAATCACAATCAAAGATGCAGTCAAACATCATGTAACAAAAGCATCATAATACTAAAATAGCCACAAAAGGGGAACCAAAATTAGATGCTCAAATGACTTAAAAACAGGTAATACAGCTAATTTTGGGTAAGAAGCAAATTCAATTTTTTCTTTCAGTCTCATTTTTGGCTTCCTATGTATATGCAATCTGACTCATGCTCATAGGGTTGGTTCCCGCCAAGGCTATGCTGCTGACATTGATTGTCTCCATTTTTGCTATTGCCTTCTCAACCACAATATCTCCATGTGGGGCAAGCCCTGAAGTGGAAGCCACAGCTTGCCTGCTGAATGTCCAATATCCAGCACATTAACTTCCTGCTCCAAAGTCATCTTATACATAGTTTGGCAGAATAAAGACCAGCCTAAATATTGCATATGGTACATTATCAAACAGAGAATACATTGGGAATGTATTGGTTGAGTTACGTCAGGGATACCCAGCTTGAACTTTCCATATATATTTGGACTATCAGAAAAATAATTGTGCAGCCCATTGTGTTGAAGATCTATTTCAAAACAATTGAAGGATGTTAGGGTGTCTACCTTGGAACTGGAGCATTCAATTCCTTTCAGAAAGGTCTTCTAATTAGGAGCTTTCTTAGCATCATATAGATAAAGGAACCTCTTAAGTCAATGAACTCAATTACCTGCCTAGTGCCAGGGATCTGAACTGAAGCATCCTTGAAAGATGGCTGTTTGGTCCCTGTTTAAACATATCCAGTAAAGGAAAGTCCATTCATTGCCCTAGATCAGTGATGGAGAACCTATGGCACGCGTGCCACAGCGGGCAAGCAGAGTCCTCTCTGATGGCACATGAGCCAAGTCACTCCAGCATTGCCCCAGAGATGAGTATGCTCAGAAAGGAGTAGCGGCACCAGGCAATGGCATCATTGGGCCATGCACATGCTCAGAGAGTAGTGATACCAGGCTATGACATCACGAGCCATGACTCGTTAGTGGTGACTCGTGTGGACACTCGGTGTCTAAAAGGTTAGCCATCACTGCCCTAGATGTTTAATTCACTTCCTGTATCCAATTTGTCTTTCTGACAAATTACCTACAGTACATACATCTTGAGACCTGTGTCTCAAGGGAGACATATGAATATATGAAATAAACTGGAAACTCCAACCCTTTTGCATGTGTGCTGTGACATGAAATAGGCAGAGCTGGCATTGCAATGCTGCTTTTTTAATTTGATGAAATTACTAGATTCTGTGGACACCTCTGCCTATAAAGAAGGGAAGGGTTACATTACATTAACAGTCTCCAACTTGACTTTCAGAGATTGGAAGTCCCTTCAGATACACAGACAGATATTAAAGTTCACACATGAACAATGCCACCCCCACCCTTCTATACATAATACAGCCTATGTTTTATTCAGGGTTACTTGGGACAGGATCATTAATTTTAATCTCTTTTAATCCTGTTTGTGGAACGAAGATGTTTGGATGGAATTTAGGACATATACAATGTCAAAGGCATGTACAGCATGACATTTTTGAACAAAGATCCCAGAATGTGATCTTCCATTTCCGAATTTATATTTGGACCACATTCTTTGACCTGTTTGACGGTGATTTGAAAGTTTTTTAAGTGTTAGTTTTAATGCACTGTTTATTGAGATTCTTTTCTACAAATTATGTTACATTGATTCTTGGAACACATATTTTGAAAGAGCAAGAAACGTTTCTAGAAAGGAAACCCTGGCTGCACCTTGTTCTTCTCATTAAACATCAGTATTTTTTACTTTAAATTCTTTATTTTATAACATACATTGTGCTATAAAAAAGGGTAGTAGAAGTGTTATCTAAATGCTAAAATAAAGGTTTTGACTTCAGCTCTCCTTAGAAATCCATGTGAGATCTAAAATAATTTGCTAGCCTAATGAAGAGTTCACTTGACAAGGTTACTTTTTCAGATCAGGAAATCTTCAGTTCTCCCTGTGCAACCTGCCTTTCTTAGAACTTTCATTTCAGCCTACCTTCACAACCTCAGAAATCCAAATTCACTTGTCTTACGGATGTTTGAAACATGACTCCAAAATCTCTAGCAGTCGATACTTCACATGGCTTCTTTTTCAGTTGCTCCGTCTGATTCTTAACATTGATGAAAGAACAACCAGAAAGAAGCTGTACCTGAGATGATTTTAATCACTGTGGTTAGCTAAACACTCAGGTAAGAACTCAACTAAGAACTGAACAATAGTTTCAAAAAGATAGGTAAAAGTAAAGGTTTCCCCTATCCACTTTAGGGGGTGGTGCTCATCTCTGTTATTTAGCTGAGGGAACCGGTGTTGTCCAAACACATTTTTGTGGTCATGTGGTCATCATGACATCACACCACAGTGGGCAGGAGCTGCAGCAAGACTGGGAATTTGCCCCATCGCACAACGCTTGGATCTTGAACCCGGGCTGTCAGCTTTCCAGCTGACAAGCTCAGCCTCCCAACCTCTAAGCCATCATGCCCCCTTCAAAAAGACAGAAGAATCCAAATTAGAGTGTTAACATTGATAGTGATGTTCCTGGCTAACTGAAATCACATAAAACCAGCTGGAAATTCTGAGGCCGTTCAAAACAAGCATGCAATTAGAAATTGAATGTTAAAATCAATCTCTCTCTCAATGGATGGAGAACATTCATAGCACCAACTAATTTGCACCACTGTGACTGAATAAAGCATTCTTATTTAATATACCCCATATGTTAAATATTTTCAGAATAACTGTAATCTTGATTACAAACCTATTGGATGCCAATATAACCTAGCAAATCATGTGTATATAGTATTTCAACTGATGAATGCCAATAGAATAGTTCTTTAATTATGAGTTCACTGCTGTAAAAAAACAAAAAAAAAAGCAGCAAGGGAATTATTACAGACATTTCCCCACAACCCTTTACACAGTTTTAATTTTGGGGCAGTTTTGAAATGGAAATCAATCCAACACTTACTTTTTCCTATTTACACCCACAAATCTTCAGCTCTTGCGTTATATTCAGTTCTCTGTGGCCCTTTACCAGACTGACCCCTTATCCCCTCCCCCGAAAACCATAGCCACAAGGATCCTATGCAAGGACCTTCTTCAGGATCAACTGGCTCAAATTGTTTTCCCCTCCCCTTGACTTTCACATTAAGAAAGCAAGGTGATCCTTTTCTCTCTGCAATATATGCTATGCAAGCCTTATGCCCATGTTACATTTTATTTTGTAATTTAACTCATCAACATCTTTATACAAGGTGCTGGAGAATGACACTAAGGCCTAAAGGTAGCCATGCTATGGATGAAATTAAAATAGTCCTTCAGTTCACAGAGAAGGAGCATGTTTAAAAACGTTTTCTTTTTCTGAGAAGTGGAATTATGATGGAAATTACATATTTCTGCCGATGTAAATACAGTACATACCCTCAAATGATAGGAAGGGTAAGCTTTTATTGGTATACCATACATTTTATATATAGACACATGTCTTCTTTAACAAGCAACTCTCATTGAGCCTAGAACATTTTTACTAAGTTTCAATGCCAGCAATCTACTGCACAAAAAACCTGCCTGGTCATTCCTTCTATTTTTGTTTTTTCCATTCCATCGTATCAGATTTTCAGAGTCTCCATGGACAAATCCCTGTAGTTTTCTTGGCAATTTCTTTCAGAATTTGCCACTGACTTGTTCCTAGGGCTGAGAGAGAGAGTAACTGGCTCAAGATCACCTAGCTGGTTTTTTAGCCTGGTGCCTTAATCACTACCGCAAAATGGCCCTTCCAGACCAAAATATGATGATGTGACCTGCATATCAATGTTCTCAAAGATATTAAACAACCTCTTCACAAATATCTATGGTAGCCAAGATATCTCAAAAGACAGAGAACCTGGTGCTGGTTATTTAGTCACTAAGGTTATATGTTTTGGTAATTTCATATTTGTTTATTTATTTGTGTGTTCAATTTATATTTCACCCATCTCACTGTCAATATGAGAAAGTACACAGAAGAAACACATGCTTTTACAGTGCCCAATTTCCCTGAGTTTAGTAATACTGGTGTGGAATGTAACAAGATCATACATAATCCTTGTTTTGGCCTTCCTATTTCAAACTGTAAGTGTGAATATATCAGAAAAAGAAGAAATTGGAGTGAACTTTTTTGAACTCCTACAAGGTCTATCAGATTCAGGAATTAAATGAAGATTCATAACCTCCATATTTTATGTACGACTTTTTAGAAATCAACATGCCATGATTATGAATCTGAAATATGCAATTTGCACTGTAGTCTACAGAAAAAATACAAAATACTACCTGCAACTAACAAAGTTACTAGACATTAGTCTACAAAGCTAACGGCACTTAATGCTATGATACATTTAACTACAGAAGAAATGTTACCTTTTCAAACAGGAGGCCCCCAAACTCCATTTTTACATGAAAAATTGGATTCCATAGAATACAACAAAATCTGTGAAAGTAATAATAATACTTAATGCTTGGTGCTTTGGATTGTGACTAGCAATTTTTAACACACTATATCTAAACATTTCATTAATTTATATTTCAACTCTGAAGAAAAGGAAACTGGATTTTTTCCTCATCATTTTCTGGTTGAGAAATAATATTAAACTATAGTTGAATATTTAGGCTATATTCTCCCTTCCCCTGATGTGTGGAGGTGAAGGAAATAAAAATATATGTTTGTAAACCAGAGATCACTCAGAATTCATTTTTTTAAATTATGGGTTTTGTATATGCCAGGATCAAACCAAAATTCCAGGTTTACTTAATTCCAAAGGTTAAATTTTAGTGGAGTTTTGTTGTTTTTGTTTTTACAATTTGTATGCCACCTAATCCACCAGATTCTGGAAATAGCCAGATTCTTAGAGATTCTTCCAAATTTTATTGATAATTGGATGAAAATGCTTCTAATGTTCCCCACTGGCACAAACTACAGGGGAAGGTGCAAGCCAAAGCTACAGTTTATAATTATGTCTGAACTAGCACAAAAATGTTAAGGAAGAACTGAATTATTAGGTATCAGAAGCGAAATTGTGCAAGACTTTAAATGTTCTCTGTAGCAAATACTTTAGTCTTAGTATCGCTAACAATTATGTAAAAATGATTCTGTTCTGTAGCCTTCACCCTCCAACCTGACCCTTCTAGATAATCGCAGGCAGCATGGAAATGACACGCTTTGTTGCCTGGATAATTTAGAACTTGTGATTGCAATACAACCTGGCTATTAATCAGAGGAGGAAAACTATATTTGTTTGTTGTCCTAACAGTGGCATTCCCAAATGTTTTAAAGATGTGTTGTTTTCAAATACAAGAAAGAGAAAATGTCTTTCCTTCAGAATTCATTTACAGAAATATTTTGAAAACTCAGGTGGGGATGCTGGAGATATTCTTAAGTTTTAATATGACTTTTTGATCTAATTGCTTTTTTTAAAAAAAAAATACAACTTCATGTCTTATTTGTTTTCACAATAACATAGTAACTGAAAATTGTACAGCCTTATTGTGAAATGCTAAGAACTGCTACTTGAATATCAGCAGTTTTATGAATGGAGAAGCCCCATTAATAAGTGCTGTGATATTTCAATTAATTTGATTTTTGATATTGAATATATCAAGGCAGTTCCTTTTGCAATTCTGTTCTGTTATGAAGGCTAATAAGGTTTGTTATTCCTAGGAAAGTTTCAGATGCCTTATTTGAAAGACCTTCTTATGCTAAGAATGGAACCAGATCTAGATTAGGTTTATAATATGTAAATATATAAAACATGCTATTAAGCGAAAGAAATACAGTAACAAGCAGAACAAAAATGTACAAAAATAAAAACAGAATGCAACAATTAAGGGCTGGTTTAAATGGCTGATTAACACATCAAACTAGACCATTGCTGATTTAATCATGGGGTAGGCCCAAACTGGCCTCAACTCAGGACAACTTTAGGCATGTTTTAATTCACAGAAGTGAAAGAGGTCTATGCATACTTAACCTTCTGGAATAAAGCTAGAAGGGACCTTGGAGGTCTTCTAGTCCAACTACCTGCTAAGGCAGGAAACCCTATAACATTTCAGACAGATGGTTGTCCAATATCTTCTTAAAAACTTCCAGTGTTGGAACACCCACAACCTTTGGAGGCAAGTTGTTCCACTGATTAATTGTTCTAACTATCAGGAAATGTCTCCATAATTCTAGGTTGCTTCTCTCCTTGATTAGCTTCCATGTACTTTTGTCCAGTTTCTGAGATGAGAGAAGCTGCACTGCCCTACAACCAACCTTTACCACACTTCAAGAATGAGACTTGCACAGTACTGGAAGAAGGATCATTTGCCAACAGTTGAAGAATGGACACTTAAAGTGATGAACTTTTCGGAGATGGCCAAAATTTCAGCGTACCTGAAAGACTGTTCACAAGAGACATTTATACAAGAATGGAAAAGTTGGATAGTTTATATTCA
>JANHFO010006878.1:56927-68192 GCA_032468095.1 Pareas carinatus
GCAAACTCTGGCTCATGTCTCAGAGTATTGTGTAAACCTACCAACTGCTGTTTATGGAAGAAAGCATGAAATACCGGCAGTCCTTGACTTACAACAGTTAAGTGAGTGTTCAAAGTTACAGGCGCTGAAAAAAGTGACTGATGACCGTTTTTCACAGTTATGATCTTTGCAGCATCCCCATGATCACCTGATCAAAATTCGGATGCTTGACAGCTGGTTGATATTTATAACCATTGCTGTGTCTCAGGATCACTTGATCCCTTTCTGCGACCTCGTGACAAGAGAAGTCAATGGAGAAGCCCAGTTCACTTAGCGACCAAGTTACTAACTTAACGGCTGCAGTGATTCACTGAGCAACTGAGGCAAGAAAAGTCATAAAATGGGGCAAACCTCACTGAACAAATGTCTCACTTAACAGCAGAAATGTTGGACTCAATTATGGCTGTATGTTGAGGACTACCTATAAAACATAATCCTGTGGCGTAACTGCCTGATGTGTGAGCAAGATGGTTTGGGGTGAAATGACTTCAGAGCAGATTGTAGCTTTTTCTCTGTAGCCCTTTACCTACGGAGAGATGGGCTTCCATTCGTTATTTCTGAGGGCTCTGAAAATGCTTTAATGTCCAATGGCTTTTAATGAAGAGGATGCTGGTAATCCACAAAAGACACCAATAGCGGTTATAGTATTGATTAAAAGTCACGTCCCAACCAGGCCGTGCATAATCTGAGCAGCCTTGGGGCTTTGCTGGGGGCTTCAGCATCCCTCCATTGAAAGAGTTTCCCTTCTTAAATGATGAACGGACTCCACATCTGCCAGATCAGTAATGGATTCCACATCGGTTGAATGGGCGATGAAGTTCACAACTGCGCAATCAACAATGGAGCCCACGTCTCTCAGGCCACAGGTTATGGAGGCCCCCTTGATTTCCCTCAATGAGAATCTTCCTTTTTGTCTTCTCATAAAGTATGCTAGTCTGAAAAGTTGCTGCCAAACTTCTGCCGGTAATAATGAGGACTAGGCCCTCATCTGATGTGTTTTTTTTACCTAGAGCAAGCAAAAGGGGGAAATCTCAGATCCTTCTCAGAAGGTGAAGAAGAGAAATGTTTGGATTGACACATTGTGGATTGACACATTGGGCTAAACCATCGCACAGTTTCTTTGGGTTAAACGTGTGAATCCAGCCATTGTGACTTGCAAACAGTGCTTTATGTCTCAGAGTATTGTGTAAACCTACCAACTGCTGTTTACGGAATAAATTATTTAAACGAGACCTAAATGGTATGATGTGTGAGCAAGATGGATTCGGGCGAAATGATTTCAGAGCTGATTGTAGCTTTTTCTCTGTGGCGTTTTATCTACGGAGAGCTTATCTCCGAGGACTCCAAAAACGCTTTAATGTCGAATGATTACATGGTGGCAGTTGGTAGTGCAGTACTCTGGTGTGGAGAAAGCATGAGTTTATCCCGTTGCCAATCCATTTATATCCAAACATTTCGTGTTTTTTTTTTTAAAAAGCTGATATAAATCTGTCTGCATGGAAATCTGCCTAGTAGAGTTAGCTAAAAAAATGTATTTACACTGATTCTTGAATTCCTCTAGAATTTGGTGAAATGTATGCTGGCGAAGGAAGGAGTAAAGATGGATCTGTGAAATCCCCCTGAGGCATCTGTGAGGGGAATCAGAAAAAAGTAGAAATGGTAGTCATGACAGCCTGATGAAGGCTCCGCCCCTTTTTTTTACCAAGACCTGTATAAACGACAATGACAGGATCGGAGTTGCCATTTTAACTTTGCTAACCCCACCGCTGAGGTTCCTGGCATGTCTATTAGATTTCAATTCCCTCTGCCCAAAACTCTGGGGAGAAGGGCAGTGTAGAAATTCAAATAAATGAAATGAAATGGATTCATTTATTTATAGCAATAACCTAAAATAATGTTGGAGCTCAATCACAATGCAGGCAGTCCTCAACTTATGACTACAATCGGGACCAGAAATTCTGTTGCTAAACCAGACATGCTTGATTTTATGGCCTTTTTGCTGCAGTACTTAAAACCAAATCATGTGGTGAAATAAATCTGGCTCTCCTCCTCCCCTCCGACTTTGCCCTGTCCTCCCCCCCAGGGACACTGCAACCATTATAATTACAGTCACGTAACTGTGGGGATACTGCAATGGTGTGAGCACTGGTCATTAAGTCATTTTTTTCAGAGGCATCATAATTTCAAAGAGTCATTAAATGAATGGTTGTAAGCCAAGGATTTAAAAGAATACAATATTTAAAGAGTACAATATTTAAAATAATGAAAAGACTAAGTGACAATATTTTGGGTGTACATTATTAAATACTGATATTATATATTTTAATACAAATCTATTTTTCCTCAAGATTTCCCCAAACAACCTATCATACTCTGGCTGTGAAGGAGATATTAATCGATAGAATCTTTATTAAGCTATGGTTTGATGAAGAAAAATGACTTAACACAGACATTCACACATGCACAGACTAATGCAAAGTATGAAGCCAACAGTGATGATAATGGAGAAATTTTTATATAAGATAATATATATATATATAATTTTTATAATACTCTAGAGAGTATTTCACTGGACTAGCATGAGAAATATGACAAATGTCATTTTACTTTTCTAGAATGCTACCTGATGAAAATCTTAAGATCTTGTTTATCTTACAGTTCTCTTCTTTATGAAAAAAACGTTATCTTCCAGCTCAGCTCTCTTTCTGGTTATTGTAATCCCAGTGAGAATTTTCTTGCCTGAGAAGTCAATAAGTCATATAAAAAGTCATTTTGTAACATGAATATTGACAAGCTCAGAGTGATCAGTTCTCACACTTTTTTAAAAAAGCTTTTCATGTTTCTTTGGTACTGGTTTGAAAGTACAATAGCACTAAATGAAGGAACTCGCTCTTGATGTTATGAACATTGCAGTACCAACAAGGTTGTGAGTGATTTTATATTCAAAAGGTTAAATATCAAAGAACAAATATTTCTAGATCTAGATTTTTTTCAACTGCATTTAGGCCATTTATTCTGACTTAATCATGCCAGTTAAAAGGACTGTGGGGAGTTGGAGGGGCAGAGCAGTTTGCTCATTTCCCATGATTTCTTGCTAACAAAGGTGCTATGAGAACTCAGATGTGGATGTATGAGAGAATAAGACTCCAGCTGGAATTCTGAAAACATTTGAATCCTTCCAAATTTTGCAATGCATTTTGCTACTAAAAAAAACAGAAAAAGAAAAAAGGATCAAGCATATGCAAGTATGATGATAATAGATGGAAATCTGCATTAGAGATATTATTTTTAAAACTTAACTGGGTGAAAATTTCTTGGAAAAATTTACATATCAGTGCTGAGGTAATGTTAGTCTCAGACAAAAACCTGATGGATGAGAAGCTAAGTAAAATTTAAATTAATAGGACTTTTTTTCCTCCAGGGAAAATGGCAAATGGGTGCAGCAATGAAAATTGCACTGTTGTATATGAAAACCAACAGTTAAGGGAGGAAATCCTGCCACATAAGCAGGGCTTTCTTTTGTCATAAAACACATTAAACATGTTCCGGTGAACATAGTTCTGCCACCTTTTTTGCCTTCAATACAATAAATTAAATTTATGTTAAGAACTGAAGATATATATATATATATAAATATATATATATTTAAATAAAAGATTAACAAGATGTGAGTCTTGGTACCTCTTTTCTTACAAAAAAAGCACTGTACATAAGTCTTGTCCAACGGAAAGGTGTGACTGAGGGATTGTGCAGAAACAGAAGGCATTTTTAAAAAGCCTCATGCCTTGTTTTTTTAAAAATGTGGTGTGCTTTTTGCTCTGTGTGTAGAAGCAATTTGTTGAGATGTTACACTGAGAGTAATGCATATAATGCATTCTCATCACCTCAACTCATATATGTCAAAATAGCAGATTATAAATGGTAAGATACTTGCATAGGCACTATCTATGTGAAAAATGACCTCACTTAATCTGCACTAATAGAAATTTGACTGAATTTTCCAGCTACTGTGCCTGGGTGATAACCGTAAGAAGACTGTTGAAAATATTTCACAAACATTGGGAGGACTGTAGGCTAAATATTTCGCTGTTTTTACCATTTATCCAGTGCAGCTGGTAAGGTTGAGACTCAAAGCAGTATTTATCTTGCAAATTAATTGGCATATACATACTTCTCCTTACAAAAAGAGCCACAGAGGAAAAATTATATATGGATATTCAGTTATTATGGAGGCATTTCCCTAATGGAAAAGGTGTGACGTCCAAGTAAGCAAAATATGCAAAAGATTTCAAAATGCACATTCATTAGCTAGTAAAGATCTGGTTTAATATATATGATTTAGAAGTGTATGTTTAAAGACATGCGTATATTGGATAACCTGGACATTTCTTCTTAAAACATGCTGCTTGTATACTCTTCCTACTCAACTGGTTCCAACTGATATTGTAGTTAAGGGGTACGTCCTTGAAGTTAACTAGAGCTTATCTCTCTATTCAGGCTGGGCTGGGTACCTTGCTCTATTTAAGAGTGTAAATTACCCAAATACAACTTGCTAAAAATCTAAAATCTGCTATTTTTTCCCATAATGCAGAGAGCCTGGTAATCAAATTATTGCGCCCGTTCATTGCGTAATAAATAACTTCATGGAATTTAAAGTAGGAAGATTCTGGTCATGATTACAACCATGTCCTCCTCCAAGAGAAAAGAGTGTCAACCTTTTATATCATTAACACAAGAGGTAAGTGTTAGAAATTCTATTTGTATATAGCACCACAGATCAAACAGTATACAGTCGCCATGTGCTTTACTGCTTAAGTATTTAACTGTAACAGGAAACAGGAAACTCTACTTAAAACAAATGAACATAGAATATATACCATAGATTCAAACTTTTAAACACAGTAATCTACTGACTAAATATTACTGTAGTTGTTGCATATAAATACATTCAAACAATGCATTCCAACAGTGACAATGTGCAGGACTGCTCTCCAAAGTACAAAGGAAGATTATTTCAAATTCAGAAAGGATTTTCAGTAAGGAATCACAGATAATTTAGGCACTATTTGGTTAGAACAAATTCAGCTGCAGTCTCTCCTGCCTGGAAGTCAATGAATAGCATTGTAGGTAAGATGCTGAAAAACTATAATGGAAAGGATGTCAAGAAAACTCAGTGCTTTGGCTTCCTGGCAGAGGATGGGGCTATAGGAAAAGGAGCACACTGTGTGGTATGATTAATTTGGGCTCCTGTAAAGAAAAGGACAAAAGGGGGAACATACATTATTGCTACAGTGACAGAGAAGACAGCCCAAAATAGAACAGCATATTTAGTATCATTTGAATAGCAATGACTTTCATGTTGTCTGTTTCAGTAGAAAAAGAATGGACGCGGCATTTAGAATTGTCTTTTTTTCAGCAAATAGCTAGCAGTTAGCAGTTAGACTTATATACTGCTTCACAGTGATTTATAGTCCTCTCTAAGAGGTTTACAGAAATCAGCATGCTCCCCCCAACAATCTGGGTCCTCATTTGACTCACCTCGGAAGGAGGGAAGGCTGAGTCAATCTTGAGCTAGTGGGACTCGAACTGCTGAACTTACTGGCAGCTGACTGTTAACAGAAGTAGAGTGCAGAACTGTACTCTAACCACTGCGCCACTACAGCTCTTAATGGCTTAATGGCTCTAATAATGGCTGTCATGATTTACAATCATAATTACAGGTTCAATTATGGTTGTAAGTTGAGGACTACCTGTTCTTCTTTATTATAACAATTATTCTAACCTAAATAAAAAAAATTGAACTGGTTATTTAGGCTTCCCCCTGCTTCAAAAATTCCAACTTTATTTTATTCCACAGAAAATTCTATGAATAGAATAAAATAGAAGACTAATAGAGTTCTATTCTATCTGTCTGTCTGTCTGTTTATCTATCTAATAAACTAACAGTCTGCTTTATATGAATTTTTCATCATTTATGCTTTGTAAAATAAGAAGATGCTTTTTTAGTTCTGATAACCTATATTTTTTCAATATATCGTAGTGTCAATGGAGATTCTCAGTCATCCAGTTCACGGTTTTCCCTAAGACAACTGGACTTTCTTTGTTTTTTATTGCAGACGTTTCACTTTTCATCCACGAGAAACTTCTTGAATGAGAAGCAAAACATCCTGAAGGAAAACCAAAAAGTCCAGTTGCCTTTTGAAAAACCACCTTTGGGACAATATATTGTTACATTATGATTGTCACTTAATTTATTTTAGTTATCATAATTTTAGCTGAGAATATAAATATAAAGAACTTTCTGTAAGATTTGGATACAATGCTTCCATTTTTACATCAATAGATTATACATTCCAGATTAAAGTCATGATGAAGAAATTTATTCTCAAACTCGAGATCTGTTGGTTTATGAGCTGCACAATCTCCAAATAACATGACAAAATACAGGTTCGGGAAGATTACTCATTTAAATCTCTCTCTTCCCCTCTCTTTTAGAAGTTAGCTAGTTTTAAAAAATAGAACAACAAATGCTTCTTCATATGGATTTGAATCTAAGACCTACTCTAAAGTTCTTAGCTACCATACTTAAGACAGCAACAGAAGGAAAGATTGTGCAAAACTTGTAAAATTAAAAAAAATTCAGAGAAAAAGATTTTTTTTCTATATAAATCTATCCAATTCACTATGCCCCATAAATCATGAAACTACCTAGAAATCAGACTTACACGTTAAATATAATGAATTTTCTAAGAAGTGACAGGTATGTGCATTTAAATAAAATCTATTTGGAGAGGCAATGGACAATTCCAATTAAATGCAAACACAAACCAGGCATTTTCCATAGTGATGGGTGCCTGTGCTTGTCTACATGTTAAACTGAGAAGCAGAATCTCTATTTCAGAATGTGAAGTACAACAAAAACAGAAAGATGCCATAAAGTACGTGAACTAAGTGAACAAAATAGTAAGCTGAAGTAAAGGAAAAATAGTTTTAAAAAAATGGAGAAATGCAACGTGATAAGAGGCCCAGTGCTCTGGATTAGCTACTATCATTTAGCTTTTCTCTCTTTTTAAAATGAGAACAAAAAAGTAAATAACCCCACAGGGATCCTCTTGAACAAGTATAATGAAAATTTCATAGTTCCTTAACAATAACAATTACTAAAAGGTAAAAAGTCTTTTATATTTTCTTGCAATAAAAATAGGCCCAGTTTCCCTTGGCCAACAAACGTATCAAATTCCGTTCTACTTAATAAATGGTTATGGTTAGTACATGGAAGCTCCAAAAATGCACACAGGATTTTACTTAAGCCATTAAAATCTTTTTTTAAAAAAGAGAATCATTATGCCAAAAGAAAAAATACAGCTGTTTGGTTTGCTGTAATGTAAGATTTAAATAAAAAGAACGGGTAATTTTACTAGTCTTTTCAGTAATTGTGCTTTTCACAAACCATTGCACCCTAGAACGTTTTCCTATTATTCCTATTTGGACATTATAATGATTATTTTTATCATGTCCCCACAATAAACCAGGGGGATTAAGTATTTTTTTCCTCTCATTTTTTTAAAAAAAGACCTTCTCTGATGTGCTATTGTAATCTAAACTATTTGTTTCTACATTCATCCCTGTTAACTGCTGCAGAAAGATCAGATTAACTCAAGAAACTGCTATAAATAGCTTTCTGCTTCTTTACTTCCCAAAAGTAAAATAGAAAAAGAGTTTCCTTTATTTTTTTACTTCCAAAGAGTGAAAATGCTGAGGTTATACCTTAAGGAACTCATTGTTGTAGTCAAATCTCAGATTGGTTGGTTTTCTGTTCATATAGTTACAAATGGAGGTTTCTCACTAAAACTTTACCTCAGTTCCTTGGCATTTTGTGCCAGGGAGAAAAAGAAGACTCTAGCTTTGGATTTGCTGATGACCAAAACAATTACCTTAAAGAAAAAAAAAAGGTCAGACTTCAGTATCAATCCAGTCCCATTACTAATTTATAAAAGACTGAGTTTTCTCTCCCAGACAATTTAAAGAGAAGAAATGGCTTCAACAGAAAGTAAAACAAGAAGTGTCTTTGCAAGAAAAATACAGGAAAAATAACCTCACACACACTATGTGTCTATGTCTCTATTTTAATCAAATAGCTTTTGTGGCAAGCAAATGGATTTTCTAGAATCTATCCACACACATCTTAGTCACTCCAGCACAGTAACCATTAGGCCAAAAAATTATACTTAAGATGAAAAAGAAACAGCTACATTCAAAGGCCTGTAAATCTATAGCATTCTTCAAACAGCTATTTAACTATCGCTGCATTCTTCTATTCTTCATCTTTACGGCAGTGCTCAAAGTTTGGAAGGTTTGTTCAGCTTTCATTCAGGCCAAAGACTCCAAATTAGTTCCAAGTGAAAAGATTTGCCAAGAGTGGCTCAGAAGGACATTCTGAGGCCTTTGATCTGCTCTGGTTTTCAACTGAAGGACAGATTTAGGAATCACCATTTTATCAAACAAAGGGACCCCCCTACAGAACACCAAAAAGTCTGATAAGTAGCACATGCAAAGGTCGAATTCTTGCAGACTAGATGAAGTCAGCAGGCCAAGAATCATGGAAAGTGATGCCAACAGGCTTCTATGTGAATATGAATTATTTGGACTGTAGTCCTTGACTTACAACCATTTGTTTAAAGTTACAAAGGCACTGGAAAAAAATGACTTATGACCCCTTTTCACCCTTGCAAGCAGTGTGCAGCACACTTATGCAGCATCTTCATGGTCACATGATCAAAATTCAGATGCTTGGCAACCGGGCTGTATTTATGACGGTTGCAATGTCCCGTGGTCATGTGACCACCTTTTGCAAACTTCTGACAAACAAAGTCAATGGGGAAGCCAGATTCACTAAACAACTGTGTTAATAACTGAACAACTGGAGTGATTCGCTTAAGAACTGTGGCAAGAAAAGTTGTAAAAGGGGGCAAAATTCACTTAACAACTGTCTCATTTAGCAATGGAAATTTTGAGCTTAATTGTGGTCCTAAGTCAAAGACTATCTATAATTAAGGCTCTTTCAGTTCCAATCAGAAGAAAACATTACGGTTTGAGCTGAATCTGACAAACAAGAGAAGTGACAAGAAACAGAGCACAAACAAGAAGCCAGAGGGACAATATGGAGTCACGTCTAAAGCAGCTAGGTGAAACAGCACCTTCTAGTTTTCAAGGGGTAGCTTGGAATACTTTGCACTTGAGCTTATTTTATTTTTTATTTTCAAATGGCAACTGGACTGTCTTGATTTTTCTTGAACATGTTTCACTTCTCATTCAAGGAGCTTCTTCAGTTCAAACTAACTGGTGGGATTCCTATCCTTCCTCTCCCTGCCAGTTACTTTGAACTGAAGAAGCTTCTTGGGCAAGAAGTGAAATATCTTTAAGAAAAGTCAACAAAGTCCAGTTGCTGTTTGAAAAAGACAAAGCAACCATGACCTGGATGATTGAAAACCTCTGTAGAAACCTTGCATTTGAGTGTTATCAACCTTAGCAACATTAAGAAGTGTAGACTTCAACTCCCAGATTTCCCCAGCTAGCATGCTGGTTGGGAGCTGAAGTAACTCTCCTTAATTTTACCCATGTGGAGAAACACTGCACTAGCCTAATTAACCATGATCAGCCGATGAGACATTTAAAACTTTGAGGTCTCCTGTTTACAAAATGGATTCTCCAAACATTTATTGACTAAAATGTCCACCAGTAAGGCTCCTTCCTATCCCTGCTTCAATCCAGAGAGATCTTAGAGATCATCTGGTCTCAATTTAGATCAGACTTTATTTTTAACAATTTTGAGGTCCAGGTGGAATCCAGAATCATTTAAATACCTTTCAGGTGAAGTCTGAAGTATTGTTGTTTTTTTAAAAAAGATTTGGTTTCCCCTCATTTTTGGTATATTGGATAAAGATGTGTCATTTCTATTTTACTGCCACAGTTATCACACATGAGTTTGGTTCTCCCTCAGTTAAGTTACATCACAGCACTTCTAAGTTCTTTTTGTTAGATAATGGCAACATATATATTATGGGTGTTGTAGCTATGGATACTGAACATAATTTTTTTAAAAAAAATACATTATTATTTTGCCTATTTGGGATCATTATTCTGTATCAGTACAAAAGCTTATTAAGCTGGGCAGCAATGTACTTTATATTCTAGTCATGTTATTAAATAGGGGGAGGAAACCTAATTTGCATGCCTTAGGATGAAAAATATTCTGGGATTATTGTAAGAAAATTACAGTTTTTTGTTTGGACTAGAAAAATATGTAGAACTATATTTGTCTTGAGGTATCTCACAGGATGTTAAAATATATCTAAATGCTCAGATAGGACTACAGTATATATATACACATTGATGGTTTTATCAAAGAGTCTCTGAACATTTTGTTTTGTGGAGTCTTCAAAGCATATTTTAAAAGGTTAGATTTTTCTTTGCACTGATACTGCATAATATTTGAGGGCTCTCTAACCCAGAGGGTTTCAAACTGGGGTCTGGGGACCCCTTGGGGTCAATGGCTAGTTGCCTGGGGGTCCGCAGACAAGTCAAGAAAAAATTGAAAAAAGTAATATACATGAATTCTTGATTAGTAGTTAGTTGAATTTGTCGGAATGGGGTCCGCCATGTAGCAACCACATGTTTTGGGGTCTACAGTTTGAAAAAGTTTGAAAACCTCTGCTCCACATTTTGGTTCTATTCAGTTATGGTTCTGTTTGATTTCAATTCATTACGGCAGTTAATACAAGGTTGAGGAGATATAGAAATTAAAGATGTAAAATTGATGTTGAATTAGATTCTAGTAATTCTTTTTATTAAAGTTTTTTTTCTTAATACAAGATGCAAATAGAAATAAATACAATAGAAAATACAAATAGAAATAAAGATAAATAAATAATGATAAATGGAAGAACGGGAAAGGAAAAGGAAAAGAAGAAATAAAGTGAGGGAAAGGAGGAAAAGAAATAAAAAAAATAAAAAAACAGTGACTTCCATTTTTTATTATTATTTATTATTTTTATTATTTTTATTTTTATACCACCCTTATCCCGAAGGACTCAGGGCGGTGTACAGCCATAATAAAAACACAGACATAGACAAAGTATTAAAAATCCTAAAAAATATTAAATAAATTGGCTGATTAAGATTAAAATTACCGTTTAAAATTTTTTAAACCAATTTAAAAATCAAAGA
>JANHFO010006879.1:1042-13285 GCA_032468095.1 Pareas carinatus
AGAAGAGAAGAGAAGAGAAGAGAAGAGAAGAGAAGAGAAGAGAAGAGAAGAGAAGAGAAGAGAAGAGAAGATAATTTATTGGCCAAGTGTGTCTGGACACACAAGGAATTTGTCTCCGGTGTGCATGCTCAATACTTACATACAGGCTTACAAACTGTGGTTACAATCATAAGGCTATAATTGACAAACAATGATTACAGTCTTCTGTCAATACCTTTAAACATCCAAAGACATTTTTTGTGTGCCAAATCTCTTTTAAACTATAACAATGCAAATTCTAATTTTTGAACATGTTTAACATTTAATATAAAACATATTTTCCCACTGTTCCATCAGTATATCGTATCCAGAGTTCTTAGTCCTAAGCTTTAATAGAACTTGCTCCTAGAAAAATATGCTGAGTGTTTTGAATGTACCAATTTACATTGGCTTTTGTATTCTTTTGCAAAAGCTTGTTGGATAGGTAGGGGAGGCATAGTAATTATTGCCCTGTTCAGTTGTCCGAGATGCTTGAGTGACAGCTTTGTTTATCTGCTCCTCACAGCCTATTTGCTCTCTCTATGCCATTGGCTGGCCTTTGATAAATACAGAACAATAGAAATCCATCATGTTCCCCTACACGAGATTGTTACAGCAGAAACAAAGGGAGGATTATATCCAAACCAGAGATAGATTGAAAAAGAAGATTCTTTCTAGCACCCTTCCCCTCTCGCCACCTCAATTATTCATTTCTGGGCAGAATTAGAGCTACTGGATAGCAGTTGCATGCTATCAGCCTGTTCTTGGATCCCCAAAACAGTAACTCTCCAATGGAGCCCAACATTGGAACAGTCCTCCTGCTAACAGTTCTTTCCCACTCATTATAGCCCTTCCTGATGTGCAATGTGAAGCTATAAACATATTACAATAGTACAGAATATACATAGCAGTATATACAGACACAGTCATGTAGATGTTCTGTTCATTGACTATTTTATTTTGCCCATCTGCACAGGTATGTTATCAATAAGACAGAGCTCCCGAAAAAATACGGTTTTCATTATTATAGAAAAAGGATAGAAAATAAATGTGTAAATTAGCAATCAACCCCATTTTGATTTTAGGCCATGCGTAAGTAATCCACCCAGTTAAAAAAAACCACTGGTTTTCAAGATTGTTAAATGTTCTCAAGAGCTTACCTTAAAATGAACATATTCCATCAAAATAGTATGAGGATGAGTAATCTTATAAGATTTTAATCATTCTTCATTGACAGTTATACAAATAACATTAGATTAATTTCAAGTTCTAAGACAATTTTGTATGATTTCAAATAGTAAGAAAATTTAAGAGAACAAAAATAAAATAACCACTGTAGCATTTCCCATTTCCCTTTCGGTTAAGAGGAAATACTCTTAATCTTAAAGCTTTGGCTAACCAATATCATACAAAGAGGACTTTTATTGAGAAACTGAATAAATACGTACAGAATTAGTATTTGGGACTTTATTAGTTTTCCTGTATTACTAGCTTCTGCGCAAATCAGAAAAAGGGTCCACATTAACAGAAAATTGAGCTTGACTGCAGTTCTGTTCAATCCACTTGTTCTTTTAACACAGTGGTCCTCCACCAGGAACTGGTTTAAGGGAGGATGGTTTTTTCCCTCTTGTTTTGGAAATTCTAGAAGATTTAGTTCTGATCACAATAATTCAGTTATATCAAACAGACTCATAAGGTCACTGAGGGTCTGCAGTCAGTCCAACGCCTTCAGAAAGCCAAGAAAAATGAAGTGCAAAATCTGAAACAAGGGCCTGAAAAAATGAGGGTTCTCTTACCATGGTTTCCTCCTCCCTGAAACGGGCTAAGTGATAATGGGGAGATGGGCGGCATATTGTTCTTGACAGAGGGGCCAGATGGAGCAAAGAGCCAGGAAAGGGTCATCGGGCTCTCTTCTTCATTTCAAAAACAGAAGTCCCAATTAACAACACAAGCCTCCCACAGGAGGAATGCAGGAGAAGGGAAATCCAAACAACAACGTTCAAGATCCAAAGGTCAAACAGCCAGCACTATACAATGTCCAGTCCAAGGTCAGGATGCCAGAATGTAGAGACCAAAGCCAAACCAATGTCAGGAACACAGGAACAGAAGCTGTAATTCAATCGGTTGTTGAAGCTGAGCAACTGTTTGAATACTAGCCATTTTATCCCTCTGTTGAGTTGGGGGCCGCCTACCACTCCCCCGGTGATGTCCAATAGATTGGCCCGCTGCCTCCCTCTGTTTCCCTGCATAGTCTGCATCTTGTTCGTGCGTCAAGGAGAACCTCAGCAGGTGTGTCAGTAACAGCCTCTGGCTCTGTGCCAGCGCCTGCTCCCATCTCCTGTTTATCTTCCACAGCTGTTCTGTCACCAAGCTCAGTTTCTTCCTCCACTGGAAGAACTGGCAAGACAGCTGTGGGGGAGGGTAGCCGGACCAGGTTTGGAACAGCAAGGGAGGAGGGGCCCTCTTCCAATGACTCATCATCGGAGTCCTCAGCCGGCAACTGAGTCCCTGAAGCCCCCCAGGCACAACATACATAAAGAGATAATAAATAAATGCTGGGCCATGTAACTGAAGGCAACCAGCATCTGGCACTTCAGCTCATCTGAAATTCAGCTCTGTTCCAGAGGGAAGAAGCCAAATGACAGCCTTTGGGCAAGGCCGCAAGGTGCCATCTCTTTCAGTGCAGGCAGCAGCCCAGCGCCCAAAGGAGGAGGCGGGGACAGTGGGTTACCGATGGATGCTTTAGTGAAGTGATACTAATAGGCTGGCTGGTTGAGTAGCTGCGACTGAGCTCTTCACTAACTAGAGATCCAGTAGCCTAACATGGGCCAGATCACCAGCTGGTGATCCTTGGAGTGCAGGAAAAGATGAGGAAACACAAGCTCTCTCAAGGGCCCACATCTGATCCCTGGACTAGATCCTGATCAGAACCTGCTCGCCCCAAGAAGCAAGGTCGACCGGGAGAAGCGTGGCAAAGCCGCCGGTGCGGCTGCCCTGCCCCCGAGGCATAGGAAAAGGGCCCGACTGGCCCCCGCGATCGGGCCGCCGCAGGGAGGCCTTTGTGTGGCCACTTCATCTCTCCCACCATTCGAAGGCAGCCCAGCCAGTCTTGGGGCTTGGCCATCGAGGCCTCGTGCAACAAGCTGGGATGCCGCAACTCAACAGCTGGTTCAAAAAGATACAGATATGACAAGCAGAAAGGAAGCTGCCTGAGGGCATCTGGAAAGCTGGAAGAGGGAGGGATCAAGTCCGAATTCACAAGTGAGGCGAAACCAGGGCAGGGCAACAGCAATAGCCATGATTAGCGGGCTTTGCCAAAGAGAGCGGAGGGGTGTGCGTCGGATGCACAGAGGCCAGATGGAAAGTGCCTGGCTACAAGACCACCCCCCACCCGCCATCCAGGTTACTGCCAATCTGCTGGTGAATAGCAGGTGTTAATTGAAGGAGAGTATAATGGAAGGATTGCTCAGCATAAGAGATAAGCCTCCAGAAGCTCCACATTTAATTATGTGTAGCCCCAAAGTCATCCTTCTCTTTTCTCTTTTCAAGGCCCCAGAGTAATTTTTTGCTACCAGACCCTGAAGCTGAGACCCAGGGCGGAGATCAGGCTGAATCATGGGCTACACTCCAGTGAGCAAAACTCAGATTAAATCTGGATCCTACACAAACTTACTGTAACTTCTTCCTTCCCCCTCTGCTCACATCACACTCAAGGATGTAGCAGATACCTCTTGATTCCCATAACCGCTTTCTCCAGACATGATTTTTGGAGCAGAAGGTCAAGATGGCTTGTCACTGCAGTCCTTCCTCATTTCCTGCATTTGCTCAGCGAGGACCAGGGCCCCAGAGGAATGACTGTGTGGGCAGGTCGGCAGCTTTCAAGATCTCCTTCAGGAACTGAGCCATGACGATGGTAGCCGTCAAATTCCCTCAGTCTGACAGGATACCCTTTTGCTAACTGAAGGGGAATGGGGCCAAAAACGTGGTTTCAACCCGCTGGGGGCCTGGTTGGGGCTTCCCCCTTCTCGCTCTCCTCTCTAATCCTCGCCCAAAAACCTTACAGGAAGTTCTCTCGAGTGCTGCCCATTGAGACCTGCTCTCAAATTGTCCCCAGAGCCCACTGGAAATTCCCTCAGATGTCTAACAAGCACCAGACACAACTGAGGTTTAGAAAGACGCAGAAATCAATACAGCGGCTTCCAACAGTCAGGCTGAGGGATTAGCCATCCCAAGAAAAGCATTGACAGTTGAATAAGGGAATCATGACGCCGGATAACCTGGGAAGTTTATAAAGCTCCAAAGCCCCCTTTGGCCTTGATCACCTCCAGCTGACCAAGGGGGCTGTGAAAACATCCCCGTTGCTTCCTCCCCTTTTCGGCCAATGAGGGCAACCCCTTCACCTCGGGGGTCTGTCAGGGGGCAGACGTCCCCGTCACAGGACACCAGGGAGAGAACGATCGTTGGGTGACAGCGGCTGAGTCTGGCTATCTTCCAATTGTTGTGGTCAGTTTGCAAACTTTGGGCTCTCCACCACCCTAGTTCTAGGACTCGGGAGAGAGGAAATGGCACAGGCCGGCTGCCCCGGGAGGGCACAGCCTGGGTAGGCCTCCCTCCCTCCTGCTTCTTGGCAAGCAAGGCCCTGCGGCCAAGGACCCTCCTCCCTCTCCCCCTGGCTGGGAAGCGGCACGGACTCTGGCTGAAGGACAAACAGCCGAGCAGCTCCCCAAAGCCACAGCCAGCCGCCGCCCCAGACCCTTCCCCTCCAACAGTCCTCCCAGGGACGCTTCTCTGGGTGAGGGGCTGCAATCTGCCACAGGGAAGGAGGCGGCAGCTGCTGACCTGGGGTGAATTTCTCTCCTCCCACCATGCCAGTTCCGCTTGCCCGTCCTCCAGGAAGCCCAGTCTAGAGCACAGATGGAAGAAAATAATGGAGAGAGGAGGGGAGGGGGAGCTGAGCTGCAGGGGGTCCCAGGAGCCTCGGGAGGCTGGCTGGCAGGAAGAGGGCCTGGGAGGAAGGTCCACAGGACAAGGTCCCCATAAGGCCTGCTGGGGTCCTGGCAAGGTCCACGGGCTGGGGGGCGAGGGTGGAGCGGCTCCGAAAGCTGCGGCAAAGGGGGAAATGCCTGGGCTCCCCGTCTGTCACCCCCCCCAGCCACACGTGGGGCTCCCTAGCAGAATGGCAACAGAGGTGATTTACGCAGTCGTTGACAAATGCCTCTATTGATCGGGTATTAAAGTGTCTTGTGATTAATACAGCCTTCGAAGTAATTAGTGCAGAAGATTTCTTACATCTCCACATGTCTAAATAATATACCTGCAAACCCTGAGACATGCTGTCAGTCTGTCTCATCCAAAATCTCTTTGGGTTTTCCAAAACAGGCCCTCCCCCTCCTAATTTATATTAAGAACCAGGATTTGTGTGTGGGGAGGGAGGGGAGGCAGATCAACAGAAGCAGCTGTTCCTGAGGGCTGGGGAAGAAATCCTAAGCCCCCCCCCCACGGTACGGGACCTCAGGGCGCTGCCCACAGCCCAGCCCAGCCCAGCCCCTTCCTCCTGCACTGACGTCGCCCGGGGGTGGGGAGGATGAGCCTTTCCCGTCTTCTGACACGTCTGATGGCAGCTCCCTTCATTGCCATGCAAGCCACATGCTGGTGTGGAAGCTGCTTGCGAGGCGCAGGCATCAGCGGAGGGAGAATTCATTATCGCTTAACACCAGCTGGAATGAATTGCCTGCCCGGTGCCTCCCTCGCCCCCTCCCCTCTCCTGGCAGCAGCTGACGGAGCTAAACAGCTGCTCCGTCTGGGCCACCTCTGCCGCAGAGCCCTCCCCTCCTGCCAGCACCCGGCAGTCCCCGGCCCTGGCCAGGTAGGGGGCCCAGCTGGGAGGTGGGGGGAGGAGGAGCCCGATGAACCTGCTAGGGCGTCCCCACGTCGCCAGAAGCTCCTTTCCTTCTTGCTTGGGCAGCATCAGGCGCGGAGGAGCGTGGCCCCTCCCAGGCCAGGGCATGGGGCTGGCTCTGAGGAAGTGGGGCTGATGTCTGACGGTTGGCTCTCGGGGACTGCGGCGCCAGAGAGTGTCCACTGGCCGGACCAATTTGTTCAGGAGCCCCTTTGCTCTGTCAGCCAGCAATATGCACCTGATCTCGCGTCTCCGTCAGCAGAGACCCTGCAAAAGGCGACAGGGAGGCGAGAGGCCCCTCTGAGGAGCAGCTGCATCTCCAGCCACTGGAGGCTCCTCCCGCCCTCCCTAAAGTGGAGGGGAGGGAGGGGGCGATCCCTTTCAGGGGACTGGCCAGCTTTGGCCACAAGGGAGCAGCCCCGGCTCCAGGGCTGCAGGGACTGCTGCGAGAGCCAACGGCTTCCCTGGGGTGCCAGAGCAGGACAGGCCTGCTGCTCCCCTCATCTCGTATTGGCCCCACAGACATGGGGGCCCTTCTCCTCCTCCCCCCATTTATAACCGAGGGGGTGGTTTCTAGTGCTGCTGACTCAGCGCCCTCTGTTCCAGTCCTCTCCCTCTGCTCCTCTCGGTGCACTTTATTCAATTCCCAGGAGTGTGACCTAACCCGAAGGCGCCCTTCAAGGAAGCTGGACTGCTCAGAGTCCCCGCCGCCAGCAATCCAGGACACGGAACCGGAAGCCGCCGCAGGTGGGATCGACCAGCTGCCTCCCAGAACATGAGCTGCAGGCAGAGGCCCCTTCTTGTATTCCTGTGTCCCAGGACAAAGCTGCAACTTCTAGCCACAGGCTTCGAGGTATTTTGGCTTGCACTCTGTGAGGATTTCCCAAAACAGTCAGTTGGACAATTCTCTTTTACGTACATAACTTGAGAGCTCCGGTGATGTTTTGGAATGGCTGCACATCTCCAAACACAGCGCACTTGATAGCCCTCCGGTAGGAAGCGAGCCAAGCTTTCTCTCCTGGAACAGACTCCAGTCGGAAGAAGATCCTCCGGGGAGGCCGGAGCATTTCTGCTAACAGAGGAGCCGCATTGAAATTCTGGCATTTGCCCAAAAGGCTCTCTGGCTAATTCTTGGTTGCGATGTTTGTTTTGTTTCTGAGTTTGTCTAAGAAGAGGTCATCCAAGAGCATTCTGCTACTAATAATGAAAACGTCAGCATCTCATTTAGCAAAAAGATAAATAATAAATGACACACAATCACAGTTCCTGTGTTGGCAGAACATGTTTGTGGTATCATTAGTAAACCAACAGTACCTTGCCATCATGGTGCCACACTTTAATTATGTCCTATAATTAGCTTCAGCCATGGGCTGCACGGGGCTGGACCCTGAGAAGGCCGCTTGAAGCAGAAGTGGCTGCCTTCAAGAGGAGGCTGGCTGGGTTCTTCAGACTGCAGGCGAAGGCAGCTCGGGCCCATCCTTGGCAGAGACGCTCCCGGGCCGTGCGTGTGAAAGGGAGAAAGACGTAGCGACGGGCTGGAAATCCCATCGTGATAAGCGAGAACTAAACCTTCCCACTGTTCCTTTGGCCATCTGTCTAGTTTGCCATGAAGGCTTTTCTCTCACCAGGCCACACTGTGTGTTTGGGAGACTTCAACTGAGATTAAGCCAATGGAAGCCGTCTGAAGTCCGGGGCTGTAGAATTGGCGCTCAGTCCTGGTCCGGGGAGCTTGACCGAAGGGTTAATCTTATTGGGGGCATTTTTGGTTGCTTGGAATTATCATTTATTGTTGGCTGCAGCTCCTGTGCTATCTGCTTTGCGGACTTTGCGGTTGATCTTTTTTCCCTTAAATGCATGGCCTCTTAGCCACTTGAGGTTTATCTCTAATAAAACTGTAATGCATCTGGGAGCTGGTCAAAATAACCTTCTTGAGAACCTTCAATGCTCTACCAGCTGGTTGAGTTGGCAGGTCCCCAGGTTTTTATTCAGACATACCAATAGGATTTCAACGGATGCTTCCTCTTTCTCTTCCACCCCTTCCCATCTCCCTTCTGGGGGACACGGTGTTCAAGTTGGGGGTCTCAGAAGGGAAGAGGCAGGGGGTGGTGGCCGCAACATAAAGGATGAGCACCTGGCACTGCCCCTGGAGGACCACTCCCCAGGACAGGAGCCCCGTTCCTCACTCTGGGCTGGTCAATACCAGCAGCAGATCTAGTTGCTGTGCAAGAGAGCAGAAACCTTCCCCCAGCCAGCTCTGGCATGATCCCCCTCGCACAGCACAAGGCAGGCAGACATCCAAGGCCAAAGCCCTCCTTGAAAGTAAATCAATGGGAGGTTGACTTCTATGGTTGCACAGCAACTCCCAAGTTACACCGAATGCTCTGTCGTCACAAGGAAGCCAAATCCCTCTTTGCAGATCAAACCTGGTGGAGGGACACCCCTTGCAGTGGGGGGGAGGGGGAGGATTTCATGGATGGGCAGGAGATGCCTAGGCCATCGAGGCCCCCTCTCCTGTCGAATGGTCCTCTGTCCTGCTTGACCGGCAAGGCATTGAACTGGAGTGCACCCTGGCAGGGGCTTCGCGAGAGATGCAGCTGGCAAGAAATCGGAGGAAGGAGCAGAAATTCCTCGGCTCCCAAAGTGGCTCCAGCCTCTACAAGCACTCAGGACCTGTAATTGGTGGTGCATAAGAAAGCCAGGCCACAGTGAAGACTCTGCAGATAAGCAGAGATAAAAAGGAATGACTTTTGCTTTCCCTCATCTTGGGGGGGGCAGTGGCTTATTCTCCCTGGGATGGATACAGCAAGGGGGGGAATCACCAGGCCTCAGGCACTGGCACGGGTGGGACAGACTGGGCAGAGCAGGAAACCGTAGGAAGCCCTTCGGACTCTTCCTGCTAGACGGAGCAAAGCCAGAAGCCAAATGAATCACGGAGACCCTCAAATCCCTCCCCCCTCATACGGTTTTGCCCCCTCTCGGTGCAATTCTACAGATTCTGGAGGATTCAGTGAGACGTCCATAAAGTAATTGGCCCTTGCTCTTAATGTATTCTGAGACATGCAGAGTTTCTATTATGCTTCTTGTCTGTTGTCAATTTCCAGTCCCTTCTCTAGAAATTTTAAACTGAAATTGAGGGAGGAGGGTGACCAATTCTTAGAAACGTTAGGACCTAATCCCAAGCATAAACCCCAAGACAACCAATCAAACGATGAGGGACGTAGTGATGGGAAGGGAGAAAAACTCAGATGCTGTATAAAGTGGGAGATATAGGAAGCATACCCAGTGTCAACCATAAAGGACTCAAATGCCTATACACAAACACTCGAAGTCTGGGGAACAAACAAGGCGAACTTGTAGTACAGGAGGGCAGAGATGATATAGTATTAAAGCGCCCCTGGCTTGTAACTAGTTTGTGGCTAGAAGCAGGGTTCCTTGGCTAGCAAGGATTGGTATGCAACGATGAAGGTGTCTGAACTAGTAAGAAGCTGTGAAAGCCAACAACATACGAATGAGTCCAGAGTTAAAGCAAATTATAAGTCCTTTATCCTCTGAGTAGAGTTTGCAAAGTCCAGGATCATAGTCCATTGGTTCAGTGGTCAAATATACAGTCACAAGCAGTCCTAACACTAACCAAGTTAGTGTAGCTGTCTTCACCAACAAAGTTGGCCAGTAAACAAAAACAGCAAGCAGTAACTTACAGCAGACTTGAACAATGACCACCAACACTAGCACAGAGCAACAGCACAAAGTAATAGACGAAAAGCAAGAGAGAGATTGGGGCCTAGCCTGCTCCTTATATCCACAATTCCTGAGCTGATTGCGATGGTGTTAGGTCTTAAAGGGACTGTTACCCTATTAACCCTAACAACAATTCTGCATTCAAAAGTCTGAAATCTAGCAAGTTAAATTGAAATCACTATGATACCATAGATACATCGATTCTACGTTCCTGGCAGCAATGCAGAAATGACTGCCTTCTTTTGGGCTGTTTTTTTGACTTCCTAGTCTAGTATTTCCCAACTTTGACAACTTTAAGATGTGGGGACCAACTCCCTGAATTCCCCAGCTGGAAGCCAGATTGAGAAACACTATCCTAGTTTAATCTACAGCCGTGGAAATTTTTCCTTCCATGCAAGTATTAACCAGCCCTGCTCCTGCCTAGCTTCCAAGCCCAGACAAAATGCAAATGCGAAAGTTGAGAGCCTCTTCAACAAAAGGTGCATGTCTTTAAATTGCATATATTGGATAGAACTCCCTCTTCTTTTAAAGAGATCTCTTTCCTCACAAATGAGATCTGTACACATTCATAAATGTTTGTTTATTTTCCTAAAGGAATGACAAATCTATTCTGCTTCCACGTTTCTCACGAAATTACTGGGAACAGCTTTGCAACATTTTTTTTTAAAAAAATAAAGTATTCTGTTTCCTTTTATTAAAATATTTAGTGCAAAATAAACAGTGGATTTAAAACATTTCTTGCAGATTTTTTCTATCTCCAGAAGTAAGTCATGCTGTTCACCAGAAATTTGAAGAAAGCAGCTCTGATTTCTAAAACCTATGAATGTATTCATACTTCTGTGTTACAAAGATGACATCTGGTGGTTAGTAAAGAATGATACGATGACGCAACGCATATTTCTTCGAAGTTCACCAAATTCAACACAACCCATTTCTGAATTATATACAGGAGTTCAGTGAGTGCCTTCATATGCAGTTTTTAAATGTACCTCACTAAGGTAATCAAATTTTTCTTTAAATCAGTCACAATCTGTTGTTAAATATTATTCCATATTCCTTGAATCCCCCCCGCCCTTTATGTTGTCCCGCCACTTTTTACTTCTTTGGGGAATTTTGTTTGTAAAATTTCTTTTTCCAATCACAGTATTTTTATTTTCAGGTTCATCAGGAGAATGAATGAAAAATAGGCTCACTCAGATTTCAACCCGCGGGTGACAATCAGCTGTTTAGCGGTTTTGCCGCTGCATCCCTTTTTCCCCAGTTGCCAGGCATCCTTTCTCATGTTCATTCAAAGAGATTTCTCGGTTTGCCTGGGCCGATCGACATCTGGTTCAGGCTTCCGAGGTTTCTCTTCCTCCTCATTGCCTCTACAGGGCACCTTTCCGACCCCTTGGGGTCCCTGAATGGGGCTCAATGACGGTCGTAGGTTGAAGACTACCTTTACATGAGGTCTTCAACTTATGACGATAATTGAGCCCGGAATTACAGTTGTAAGCTTTGCTGGTCATTAAGCGGGCCACCCCACAGCAATGCCTAATTTCATGACCTTTTTTGAGGCAAACATTAAGTAAGCATGGCAATTCCTTTATGTGCAGAAATATATAAAGTGGTAAACAGCAGTAATTCCTCAACTATCTTCCATGGTGTAAAGCAAAACAAACATAAAACAGCTCCTGAAAATACATTCTCCTGCTTTTTCCCATCAGTTTTCATTTGATTTTTTAAAACAAAGTGTCAGTGAAATTCTTGTGTTTAGTTACAAGGTGACCCAGGGATGAATGCCCCATCTGTGGTTGCATAATCTTCTTTCCTTATTTCCATGTCTCCATTAAATCTTGAGGAAGATTTTCCAGATCTTACTAATTGAGATAAAATGACATCCTCATGATGCATGGCCATGTGAGACAGATAATTCTTTATTAGAACTGGCTTGATTATTATGGATTTTAATGTTTGGCCTGTTCCAGGAGCCACTGCATTCCATCCAACAGGCCCACCAGTGTGGCAGCTTCGATGTCCTGAACCTGTAAAACCCAAGAACAAAGCAGATCCTAGAACTTTATACAAAAGTGAAACAATTATTGTGGAGCTTAGAGTTGCCCTCAAAGAATTAATTTTTTTTTAATGATCCTAATGATCCTCCAATTCTGTGGACATTGCTACTATATCTTGTAGCAGTCACAAAACTTAATTACGTTATCTAATTAAATGAACGTGGGAAATTCTACTGTCCATGAATTACATAATGCAACGTTGACTACTGTGCAGGATACTTAAAATATTATTTAAAATTGACAAATGAAGAAGCAGCTGCTATTCCATCTGGTTTAATAAGAGCGGGAGAAGAGAGCAAAATCAGTCAGGCTATTTCCATTAGTTACTTCAGATCATTTGAATATGTCTAGCTCTAGCTGTTGTTGTTGTTGTTGTTATTATTATTTAGACTTATATACCGCTTAACAGTGCTTTACAGCACTCTCTAAGTGGTTTACAGTCAGCATATTGCACCCGACAATCTGGGTTCTCATTTTACCGACCTCGGAAGGATGGAAGGCTGAGTCAACCTTGAGCCAGTGAGAATTGAACTG
>JANHFO010006880.1:0-10226 GCA_032468095.1 Pareas carinatus
TATCTCTTAAAGTTCTATTAGATTTAAGTGTAAGCAGAACAGCATTTGTACCACAGAGGAGAATCAGATTTTATGAAATATAAACAACTGTTGATTTGAAAAGTGCAGTACACAAACTAGCAAGAGTGGTTCTGCACCCTCATGACAGCATTAAAGCATAAAATGTGTTTTTGCTTTGGGTGCAAGAATCTTGCAGCAAACAGCATTTTGGCCAGCTGCTTCTTATTGCCCGTGAAATACATTACAGATGTTTGGATTTAAAATATAACTTTTTTCCAAGACAGTCTTGTTGATCTGATTCATAATTTTTTTCTTCCAATTCTTCCCAATCATATAAGTTACTTTTTTCATTACACCCCTAGCTATTTTTCAGGACTATGCAAAAGACATAGTTGGGTTACAGATATTACTTTGTGATGATTTTATTTCATATTTAATGTAGTTAATCTTCTTTTGGGACAAGAGCAGATAACGGTGCTATTCTAGAGTTAGATTAGACAAACTAATCCTACATAAAAAAATAAATGGGCATCCATCATAAATAATAGTAGCCAAAAAATAATAGTGACGTAAGTGTATTCTGATTGCTGTATACCTCCTAGAGCCATTTTTCATGAGATACAACTTTGATTAATAAATAGATGAGTTAAACTACCTGGGAAAAAAGACACTGTCATTAACCTCTAGATGGCCATCTTTGAGAAAATAAATTATAAAAAGGCTTCAATTCACTAGAAGTTTAAGTTTTAAAGTGTGGATCAGCATGTACCTTAGAGAAGCATCCTATATTCTGTAAAAACTTAGTCAAGCCTGCCAATAAAGAATTCTATTCAGTTCTGTCCTGTCCTGTTCTGTTCTATTCAAGAATAGAATTCTATATGTGGAAACCAGTTCTCATATAGTCAAAAGCAAACAGCCTGTTACTGTACTAGAACTGATAGTACAGTAATAGTAACCAAATTAAGAAATGCATTCATTTATTTATTCGTATTTATATGCCGTCCCTCTCATTTATCCTGTTGCAAAGACAGTTACTTCTTCTTTACACATAGATTCTCATAGATTAAACAGAGATGTTTTCTGTCAAAGCGTGTACTAACCACCTAATTAAAACAGGTGTGTCCTGACTTCTGGTTCTGCTCCTGGTCGAATGGGGACAAGGAAGCCGTAGCTCCGGCTTCTGAAGTCCCTTTCTTCTTCATTTCGGGGGCCCTAGAGACTCTAAAACAACCTGGAGGGTTGTTTGACTGAGGGGGTGCGACATAGACTCATATTCGGTGGCAGCTGGTATGATTGCCTCTTTGTCTTTTACTCCTTTCACCGGGTGGATGAAGAGGTGCTGGGCACCACTGAGATCGGGAGCATGGAACACTGAAACTAAGAACAAGACGGAAGCAACCTATGCAAGGAAAGAGGCAAGCAAAGCATCCAGTTCTGGTAAGAAGACTTAAAAGCAAAACTTACTCTACTAAAATTTGCAGATGATGCAATAGTAATTGGCCTCATTCGAGACAACAATGAATCTGCCTACAGACATGAAATCGAACAACTAGCCCTGTGGTGCAAAAAGAACAACCTGAAACTGAACTCACTCAAAACAGTGGAAATGATAAGTTGATTTTAGAAGAAACCAGTCCATTCTATTTCCTCTCACAATATCAAACAACATAGTAACAAAAATAGAGTCCTTCAAATATGGTATAGAAAGATAGCAATGGAACTGGCACACAATGGCTTCATTGGTTCCTCTTTTCCAAAGGTTGGAGAAAAAAACCATACATTATAATGTAAGAAGAAACCAAACGTTCCTAGAAAGCTGGCCATTAAATTTTTATTCCCAAGTCTCCAATATCTCATGAATTGTCCTGGTAAATTAATATTAAAGTAGCTTGCAGGTTTATAAAAATAGACAAAATAAGCCCACTGTGAGGACACCTATCTGTTTTCCTCATTCTGAGAGTCCTTCCCTATAGGAGTTTGCTTTCAACTGGAAGAAAAGCCTCTGACTGTTGAGAGCTTTCTAATGATGATCCGCTCACTTTGTCTCTTTTCAATTAAGCTCATGATCATGCTTTGAAATTTCTTTTGACAAATGTATTTTGATGAATAGAAAAATAGGGTATAAATCAAATATTAATAATAATATTTGACTCCTGGAGGATTGAAAGGAAAAGAGAGAACCCCATGGTCACTTCATCATTAAAGGGCATCTTGTCCCACCACCCCCCAGATAAGAAATTAAAAATAATTAAAATTCACCATCTCTTGTAAGGGTTAGGAGGACAAGTGAGCATGGGAAAGGTTCATGTCCAGAGCTAATGGGATCATTTAGAAAAATACTATTTCTAAGGCCTCGTTTTTGTTCACTGATATGAAGCTGTTGTCATATTGTTTCCAAATTTTTAAGAGTCCTTTACAAAGTTTACTTGTAACATGGTTTAGACTAGAGACTCACTCCTGGTAAAATGCTGACAGGAAAAATAGTAGAATTTATGCAGGAAGGAAAGGAGGTAACAAAAGCTGTGGGATTCGCTAGGAGTGGATCCCAAGAGGTAATTGTGCAGTTCCTCCTTAAAAACTTTCGCATTCAAAGAATTTTTAATGTACTATATAACTATCTGGATGTATTTCAGACTGAGGTTAAACTAATATGGACACTTGTGAGAAAGTGATATTTTAAAAAGTATGAGTTTGGAGCCTCAAAAAGTTGCCTTCTCTCCTCTGATATAACTGGACCTTTATGACTGATATTAATTTGGTTCATTTGATTTTGACTTAGCATGCTATGCAAATCCAAATCTGCTAAATTGGCCAGTTATGGCTTAGAGTTTAATACAGTATGGGAACATTGATGCCCTATATTAGGTTAATGCGGGCAAAAGAAAGATGAGTGAGTTTCAGATGGGGAAGAAATATTCAGATCTTTGCCTCATGTTATTTTAGTACTGGACCCATGAGAAAGCACTGTCCGTTAGAGATAAAGACTTTAATTCTCTCTCAGAGAGCCTTGTTTGAATAACTCTAGTTCATAAAATTTGCCAAAAATATCTCTAAAATGTTTAAAGAATGTTTTTTTTATTTTGCTAATTTCCTTTTGCAATTCAAACAACCCTGTTTAATTATTTTTTATTAATAAGTTGTTAATATGATTAGACTAAATTGACATTTTAGTAGAATAAGTTTTCTTGCTTAATCAATTTGGTTTTTCCTTCATTTTTGAGAAGCATTTTTATAGAAAGGGAATGCTAATCATGCACCAGAGGAGATTTTGGGCAAGGATTGGAAAACAAAAGCTATGTATTGTAAAGGATTTAGCTTCCTGAACTCCAAACATTCAGTTTCAGATTTGTTCAAGAAAGAATTGGTTCAGCAGAGAATTAAGCTTCCATTACATAGAAATTTCTTCTGTAAAGAGGTCTTTAATGGGCCTCCAATTTAACAATTTTTTAATTTTTGAGGGAGAAAGTACTATAGTGTGCTCAGTTTGGAGTAGAAAGAGTATAGCATTCATGTATAGTTGTCTGAGCTTGCAAATCTCTGAAGAAGAACAAGGATGTTGACTGTAGGAGATGTACTCCAACTAAAGGACGGCTCCCTCCCTATAAATATTCAGGAAGCTGGTTTAGATCTGCTGTTCATCAAAGCCAAAGTGCAGCTGAAGATAACTTCAGAAAGGTTTGTCAAATAGATACTGAGGACTTCATTGTAATGAAACATTTAAAAATGTTTTTCCATTTCCAAATAAACAACCCTAACCCTTCTCCCCATTCTGTCTTTGAGGCACAAGTCTGACTCACAGGCAAAATGTTGGCTCCCTGTCACATCTCTGAAAAGCACAAAAGGCACTTGTTGCAGATTGGCAGATTCTTTTAAGAGTTCTGCAGGGGGGGGAAATACTTTGATTGGCTTCCATCATTTCGGTCAGACCTCTTAAGACACCCAACTGGCTGGCTGGAGCTCTCTTAGCCCTGTTTGTAAGAATTTCTTTCAGCCCTGTTCTAGAAAAAAGGAAAAGAAATGTGCTCTGAATATCAAACTGAGCAAAATCCACTGAATATCCTGAAATACATAACTACCCCATTTCTCCGAAAGTAAGACATCCTCCGAAAATAAGACCTACTTACAGTTTTGCCTCTTCCTGAAATATAAGGCATCCCCCGAAAATAAGACCTCCCTGATAATAAGGCCTCAGACTTCCAGTTCTGGGCGGCCTCGGTGGAAAAATAAGACCTCCCCTGAAAATAAGACCTAGTGCATCTTTGGGTGCAAAAATTAATATAAGACAGTGTCTTATTTTCGGGGAAATGCGGTATAACACTGCATGGGAGGATGGTTTTAATGAGAGACTCTTGCTTTAAAACTATTTTACAGTACTTTCATCATATGCTACTATTTCCGAGTTCAGCAATCAAACTTCAACTCCATATTTACAAAAAAAATTCATAATTCAAATATATTTTTGTGTCATTTATATAGCTGCCCATCTTACAAAGCAAGTGATTCTGGCTGGTGGTACACCTATGCTGTGTGCTTGCTGATTTTCTAATCAGTAAGCACATGGTAACTTCCATTCACGATTTTTTTGCATTTTTCAGTCACTTAACAAAGAGTAAAAATCCAGTTTGCATTCGTCGTAAAGGTGTCTTATAGTTTCTATATTTTGTTCATTGTAACACTGCTTTAATTAGAATTTGGTCAACTCCTCTTAAGACTCCTCTAACAAACTAACATTCCTGGACTTTTTGTATTTCACTGTACCGCCTTTTCTTTTGTATCAGACAACAATGACATTATTCTTCATAACCTCAGAGACAAGATATTTCATGCTTATTAAGCATATCTTGGAGGTATTCCATAAATAAGCCCATTCATATTTTAACATTTCTCTACTTATATTGTCTACTCCAGCAGCAGGGTTAAAGAAGAATTATATAGAAAGCAAATGTTTTTGCACTCTTTTCAATCATTTTGGATGGTCCTGTAATAATGTTATCCATTAGTCATCATTTTTGGATTTTTTAATGGAGCCCCATGGCTGTAATTTTCCATTGGATTATTCATAGCAAAGCAATAAAACGGTAGGCTAGCATTAACATTTCATTAAGGGCATAAATATCTTTCTATTGGTGACACACATTATCTTCTTCCTTTCTTTTTGGCATCCAAACATCGATTGATCATAGTGTAGATCAATTCCTTCCATTAAGAATTTGAGGGAACCCATTTTACATTTCTTGAGGAGGCTGAAAATTCAGCATATGGTTGCCTGGAGCCAACGATAAGAGGGCTATTTTATTTCTGTGTGGGACAGACTTTGCTTTTGGTGGGACTTGTGTGTGTGTGTGGGGGGGGCAGATTGAAAAAAAAGGACTCCCAGTAAGGCTCAGTGGAATCAGCAAGAGATTTCAGGCTATCAGCTGTGAGAGTGAATTGACTGTAAAGGGGGGCGGGGTGATCTTGCCTTTAGGGGTGGAGCTTCTGTCATTCTTCTGAACACAGCTAGAGTGGAGTGATGTTGCAATGCCAGAAAAACTCAGAACAGTTTCTTCTCTGCTGCTGCTGTTCATCTGGAAGAATGGGGAAGAAGAGCTGGTTCACAGCCAAATGATGTGTTTCAGTGGGAGAACCTTACAGATTCTCTTTGGACCAAGTAAGTGAGTGCATAAGTGAGTGTTTAATGTAGATAAACAAAGATGGAGCAAAGTAATCTTGAGCATTACTGTTACAATTCCTGTTTTGTACAGTTGAAAACCTTCGTTTCAGCTTTCCCATAGCATTTCCCCCCTTTTTCTCTTGGAGCATAAACGTTTGCTCCCAGAAACGTTGTGAAACCCGAAGAGCTGGCACAAAAAGAAAGAAAGAAAACAATTGGAAAAGTGATTTTAGGAGAAAATTTAGCTAGTGTACCAGGTATACACATTGAAATAAACAAGTGGGTCAGTAGGAATCATTCTGTTGAGTATTATTTAGGTAGATCAGGCTGAAAACTTTATTAAATTGAACAGTGTGGCTTCTACTTACCTGCTTTTTAGTGTGTCTTTGTAAGCAAGAAAATAGATTTGATACATGATCCTAAGATCAGCAAACATTAGCAGTAAGTATCTTCAGATAAATGACCTGAACTAATTAATTGCATTGAAGTGAATTCTCAATGCATTTCACCTACTTTTGACAAAGGAAACGCATGGGAAAGAACCCAGATTGTCACAATAATTTACATCTCCATTTGCCATCCTCATGCTGGGAAAACTGCATGCATGCAATAAATTAAAGGAGTAATGCTGATGGAAATCGTTGAAATTGTTACCGTAATACAGAAGAAATTAGAATTAGTGTTATTAGAGGTACACTAGAATAAACAACAACAGTGCACTTCTTTTGCTATAGCATCTGTTGCTGTTGGTTGATTTCGCCCCCCCAAGCTGAACAGCATGGCTTTCTTGACCTATTTCCTTCTGTGTTTTATGTGTATGCGCAAGATTAAATATTTTTAGCAGCATTGTAGGCATTAGTGTAACTAGAATGGTGTCACTGGTGTTATTGGTAACCAAATACCTTGATAATTGGACCTTTTTTCTTTTAACTCAGATCAATATCAGACTGCAGCTTTTAAAAATCCTGTTGTAGTAGAACATTTAAGCAAATTGAAGCCTTCTGACCCTGACCCCATATACTTAGATATACGTAGAGCAATAAACACATTGTTTTCTAAACTACAATCTAATCAGATAGATTAACCAATAGACCTAGTAGAATGGGACAGCCTTTTTTACATTTTTGCAACCAAGTGAGGTTTGACTTAATGTTATACCTAACACAGTAAACCATCAAGTCAGAATTGGGAATTTGAGTCAGGTTCCTTCTGCCTGCATGCATACTTCCCACAACTTCAGTGAGGTGACAGTAAAATGCTGCAAATTTGAAGAAACCTCTTATTGTGGATTCAGTCTGAACAAGGAGTACAACACTGAGAAGAACCAAGCATTATTGCAACAATTGTTGGGTGCCTGCTTTACAAGAAGGAGGGACCTCAAATGGAAAAGCAAATTTTTTTATAGACGTTGAAAGCTACGAGGTGGGAAATCCTAGGGATCTGATTTACTGACCTGTTTTGGGGAAGGTAAATCAGTCCTTGTCTGTGTACCAGGGTTATCTATTGTTAGGCAAAGCAGCCGTTTTTTGAAGGGGCAGCAGAGCTGGAGAAGGAACGTTTGAGGTCATCAGGATGATTGAGGATGGAACCTTTTCTAGTGAGCAGTTTCCCTGTGAGGAAAATTCCACTGGGCTGGACTATGAGCTGTGAGGAGGCTTCTATTCTTTGGTTTAGATGGGATCACAGACGGCTTTGTTTGGGGGCAGGCAGGATCAGTATCGGTCTGAGAGATAGGCATAGGAGGGAATGGAGTAGGCAGGGAGAGGAACTGGGTCATGCCCAAAAGACTGGCAGGGGGAGAAAGGTGCATCCTCCATTTATTAGGTTTATTTTCTCCACCATATGTTGATATTTAATCTTGCAATCATTTCAAAGATCTTGGCATCAATATTTAACAGAGAGCACGTTAAGGATCACAAGTGTTTAATAACACTGTTGGTAAGAAGATGCATAACCCTACATACGGTAAATGTTAGATTCAGAATCCCAACCACTCAAGGTTGGTAGACCACCCTATTTTATCAAAGCAGTGTCCCATTTTTCCCATTGTAAAGTGACTTTATGGGGAAACTCATCATTAAAAATTGAGAGTGGTGATATGAAAAAACTGGATAAAAGTACACTATTGACTTTGGACCAATTGATTGATGATGAAGATGAATTTTTAACATAGGCTGTGCCAGCTATTAGATGTAACTCAGTGGCAATATTTATAGCTACAACTTTAACATTGTTAGCAGTTAACATTGTTTGGGTGAGTAGCATTTTCATCTTCTGAAATACCCCCAAATGTTAAAATAACAGGTTAAATCTTTTAAAACTAAAAAAATTACTAATTTTTATAGATATGTTATCAATAAATCAGTTTGGTATGTTAAGAGATGATTATAATAAATAATTAGATGTTCCTGTATTGCCTAGACAATGAATGAGTGTCTTAATATCTATAGCAAGAGTGTCAATGAACTTTAAACTATAATAAACAAAAATAATACTTAGAATTTATTCCATTCCATTATGTCTGAATGAAAAAGATTTATCTAGGACAGCATTTTGTTGGAAGTGAAATAAGGATAACATTTCTTTAAAACACTTGTTTTTAGAATGTTCTGAGCTTTCTAAGTTTTTAAAGAAAGTAATGGACTATATAAAAATGACTGTGAGACAAAAACTAAAATTTTCAGAGAAAAATATTCTCTTGAATTACTTACCTAGTCCATGGACAACATACTGTAAATATATTCTCCCTGTTCTTACTACAGCTAAAAGACTTTGAAAGCTTTGGAAAGATAAATGTATAGTTCTATTTACTTAATGGATTAAAGACCTTGTTATTTATGAATAGATTACCATTCATATCTACTATACATGTAATCTTTGTATAGATAAGTATTATGAAATATGGAACTCATTTATACAAAATACAATAGGTTAAAAGCATAATTATATAAGTGTATTAGAATTATATATGTATTTCAAACATGTTTGCATTAGATAATTGCAGATAGAATTGTAACTGTTCATTGTTGCAACAACATATTCTATATTTTTATTTTTAAAAATATTTTCCTGGTTTTTTTCCACTTATTTTTAAGCACTTGATACAATGTTTTGTTTCTTTTCCTTTTTTCCTTTTTCTGTTATTATTTCAAAAGTAATTAAAAGTAAATATGAAAAAGCCGATGTCCCATTCATCATCTCTTTCGTTGGTAGCTTTTAGAAAAAACAGGGAATGGTCTTCCCAAATACCAGCTGTCTGCAGTAATCTGATTGGGCATGACAGTGCTGGGAGGCTGTTGCACATTTCATTTCTCCAAGCAATTTTGTGGAACGTGCAACAGAACTCAAAATATATTAGTAAACATGGGTCTTTTTCTGTGTGTTGTGCCCCGCCCACTGGAATGACAAGGGCCTAGAAGGCCCTTCCACCCTCGAGCCTGGGCCACGGCTGTCGGTTCCCTCATTGACTCTCCCATGGCTGGCTCAACCTCCCCTCCCCAGTTCCTCTGCAGCAGACAGTGCAGGGGAGGAGGAAGCTGGGCTGGATGCCAGCAAAACGGAGAGCCTGCAGGGGGGGAGTGGAGCTTGGCTTGGAGCCAGAAGCTTCAAGTGAAGAAACCATGCCTCAGGAAAATCTCCACAGTCAGTTAGAGCCTCTGGCAGACACACGCACATGACGGAGATTAAGGCGAGAGGCAGCTGATCAAGCCCATTGGGCGATGCCGGGTGCGCAACCGGCAGTCCCACTCTCAGTAAAGGGATTAAGATCAGGCCTGGGAGAGTTGCTTATTGTAGCAGGCAGCTAATTATTTCAGTAAGAACTCATACTTCCTAGATTTCAGATTTCTTTCCTTCTTGACTTCAGATAGGTTTCTGACTATTCTGTTTTGTCCCGTGATTCTGAAACCTTGGACCTGCTGCTGACTATTCTTGTGAGTTACCTTGGATTGAACAAACCTCAGTTTGGCTCTTGGACTTTGGAACATTTCCCAGCCACCCTGCCCTTCCTAGCCCGGACTGCCTTTGTTTTGCCTTGTCGAGTACCTTGTGTATGCATGTCTGTGATTATAGCTGCACTCCTCACCAGCAGCTGAACGCTGGCCTCATCATCCTCGGCTGGAGGCCAGCGGGGCTTAAACCAGGCAACGTGCTCCTGGCTGGAAGCCAGTTTACTTTGGATAACGGCTTCTGGACTCCGGCTTCTCCCCAGTGCCGAGCCAGATCACAACACTGTATGTGTGAAATGAACTGAAATATGGGATTTCCATTTTCATAAAAACCAATAGTTTTTTTAAAAAGTCATTGATTGTCTTTCAATGCAGTGTTTTAAAATGCTTTCACTGATGTTAATGGAACTATTGTGATCAGAATATGCAAATGTTTGCTGACATACTGATTGAATTACATGTCATGCTAAATCATGGTTATTATAGCTATGATTTGGTTAAAGATCAAATGGTTCTACAGAATGTGGTCTACCCCTGTCAAATACCCGTTTGGTAATAACTTGCATCATCAAGTGAGATGATGTAACAGACATCGATGTATGCACTTTGATGAGGAGTCTGGAGAG
>JANHFO010006880.1:10326-30305 GCA_032468095.1 Pareas carinatus
AAATGGACAGACTAACTATGAGATTAAAAGAGAAAGAAGAAACAGAATATTTTCAAATATGGACATTGTTTTACAAACGGCTCGAAGAAAAAATGAAGGAGTAGAAACTAAAAATGTATTAGTTATAGTGGATTTTTATAACAATATGTTAATTGAATGTGTACCCAAACAATCAATCTATGTTGAAAAAATATTTGTTTTTTATTATTTTAATTTAAATGGTTAATAAAGCATATATAAAAAAGATATTATTTGAGCTAGAAGGAACTATATATAACTTGGAAGCAGCTGTAATGTTGCAATATGCTATACAAAATCATCAGCATAGTCACTTAACATGGGCATTTCAGGAACATAAATCCTGCAAATTGTGCACTACAGCTGCATTTTGAACTTTCATACATTAATACCGGCTGACTGGCCCTGTGACGTATTATGATTGTCCTATTTGCCTACATACCAATTACAAAAAGATTCTATGAGCTGTGAAGGGATAAAAACAGCACCTGGAGTAAATAACTGCATCCTTCTTGGGATTATGGAGTATTCTCTCTGCTGCTGTTGTGTGTGCTGTGGGAAAACAATGTAGCTGCATTAAAGACTCACAAAAAGGTGCTATGTTTGCATCCTTCTTCTCCCAAAGCTCCTTTTGCCATAGAATATAAAGCCCTGAACAGTCCAATGGTACACTTACTAATGATAAGTAGAAAGTCCTGAGAACAGCTCCATTGCATTATGGGTTTCTGTTGATATGTAGAAAGAAACAATTTATATTTGTAGAAAGCAAATGTACAACACACATCCAAATTGCCCAAGTAACTGCTAGATCATATAGTGATGTCTAAATATTAAGGTATATGCCTTTTTAATATTTTAATACTTAATAGGCATTATTTATTCGGCTTAATTGAGAAATGTTTCCCTTCTCTGAAACCACTGGATCACCTGGGGGCAATTAAGATACTCTTATTATATATAGTTTTATTTCTAACTGTTATAAATGTTTCATTGGACACAGTGGAAGAGAATTCCCCCAAAGCATAGTGTCAAGCATGTGAAAACAATGTTCTTGAATGCATAATACATAGGCTCACATGTAAGGTTTGGAATTAGTACACTATTTTTGAACGTTAATATTTAAGATTTGTTTTATCTTTACTGGGAATATTAAAAGGCTCAATCGATATGTTCCATGTGATGAATCTTTTAAGATGGAAGAAGGCTGAAAGTTAGCCTGCTAACCTGCTAATTAGTGACAGATACCTTCCTGCCTTTTCTTAGTAGTCTTTGCTGTGGTTCTCTACTCCATAATTCTGAAAAAGAATCTGTTGGTTTAATTTTGACTCTGTAAATCTTAAACTCCAAAACGGAGCTGCTTAACCTAGGCAACCAAAAACAAAGTCACTTTCTATCCATTCTGGGCTATAAAGCAAAGTTAACTTTTGCAGGTATCTAGCCAAATAATATCTGCATCACTGGAATGAAAAGACAAAAATAATGATGGCATTTTAAAAAACTCATGCTTTTAAAGTGTGTGTGTGTGTGAGAGAGAGAGACAGAGAGAGAGAGAGAGAGAGAGAGCGCAATACCATAATATGAAATTTATTTATTTTTAGAGTAATTTAGTTTTTACAGTGATTTATGTGAAGATTTGTGTATGTGGTCTGATTTACATTTATCCTATGGATTATTAGCAGAGCCTGAGCTTGAAAAGGTCTTCTAGGATTGCCTAATGATAAGGACCTTAGTTTGGTATAATTCTGGATTCTTTGTTACACTATGGATTAATATGCCTCCAGTGAAAAGTATATTAGTTTGTTCAGTTATTCACATAGGCATCATTTGTTCAGATATTTCATTTCCTTTTTGTTGTATAACGACACGGGGGGAACGAAGTCATACAAGTTAAAGCATTTTAAGTATTTTTTTCTTTTGAAAAAAAATCTGAATTATTTAATCCAGTTGAATTTTTATCTAGGACAAATAGAAGCTAGTTTGTTTTCTAAATGTTTAGCAACATTACATGTCAATGATTTTTTCCCTCTTCCATGAAAGCATTTAGAAATATATTGGCAATGAACTAATCTTCTTGCAATTAAAAGTAGGCTTCCTTTCCAGGGAAGTTAGACCAAAGTACATACAGTACTAGTTATGACAAATATTTTTCAGACTTCTGATGATGAGAAATGAGATTCTGGGTTTCATTTCTTTGTAATGTTTGTACCTTTTTATTAAACATTAATACTTAATTTCATGTGCACATTTTGTTTTAAATAAAAACTAAATTAACCATGGTGAATTAAAAGTGCTTGGTCATGTAAATAATATTTGCAATCAGGAATATAGTCTAGTTTATGCAGCTGTCTATTCATATTAAATGCAGCTCCTGTTTATATCCTGTTGTCAAATAAAATAGGAAGTTGAAAGGAGTTGCTTACACTGTAATTTAGGAAGTGTGATAGGTTCATGACTAAAGAATAATAGTAAACTGTTCATATATATAGCCAAGAATCTGTAATGGAGTTTGGACTGGACAAATGTGCCACCTTTACTACCAACAAGGAAAAAATTGTGAAAACTGAAGAAATCAAGATGCCCTATGGAAATAAAATGGTTGAAGATGATTGGTACAAATATTTGGGTGTCCTTCAAGCCGACAGCATAAAGCATACTAAAGCCAAGAAGAAGGTCAGATATGAATACATCCTGAGAGTGAAGATCTTAAAAGTCCAAACACAATGGAGGAAATACCATCAAGGCAATTAACACCAGGGCAATTCCAGTCATTAGATACATCGTCAAAATGCTAGACTCAAGCAGATCTAAGGACAGTGAAGAAGATGGATTGAAGCTAGTGTACCATAAGTATTTGAGAGACCAAACTGGCCTACAAAAAAGACCAAATGAAGAAAAGAGACATGGGAATGCGAAAAGAAGTAGCAAGCAAAGCAAATGACTAAGAGCAGAAAAGTTGAAGAAAGAGATGGAGTGGGGGAGCTAATTATTGCTTCCCAAAACCAAGCGTTAAGAACAAATGCATACAAAAAGAGCATTGAGATGATAGCCACAGACAGCATATGCCACCCTCTTAATAAGCTAAAGAAACAGTGGACCACCTGGTTAGCTGGTGCAAGAAGATCATACAGATTGACTGCAAACAATGACTTGATAAAGTAGCAACAATGGTGCAGTGGAAGATCTGCAGGAAATAGCCACTTGCCTGCAAGCAAAAACTGGTGAGACCACAAAATAAAGAAAGCCATAGAAAATAAAGGACCTTATAATTGGACTTTATAATCCAATCAAAGAGATAGAAATCTGCCACATAATATCCCAGACTTAACAATTGTCAGTAAGAAAGACAAAAAAGTCTGGGTAGTGGATGTGGCAGCACCTGGAGACAGCAGAATAGAAGAGAAAGAACTGGAGGAAATCACAAAAAAAACCAAATAGTTGGTCATAGTTACTCCAAAAGTAGCAGAACTTTATCATTTGGAGTAGAATCTAAAGTCTGGACTACTGATATGCCTTTATGTCATTCTGTTGTCAGCATAAGACATTCACACACAGAGGACATTTCTTATCGGCAGTAATATTGTTACATGATAAGGATTAGTTACATGGGACAATGAACAGCTACAGCTATAATCTTGAATTGTAGGGGATTTTTTGGAATATTTTTTAAATAGATCAGCTTGCAGTTGAAGGATTATAGGACTTGAAATACGGCAGATCAAAATGGCCCTAAGATTTATATCCTACTTTTAAGCCCAAAGTTCAAGGTAGTCTATAACACATTCTGTTCAGCCTATTTCTCTGTTCTCCAAAGAGAGTGATTAGTACAAACCTTCAACAGAGTTTCTCTGACAGAGGAGGACTTGAATCTGGGTCTTCATACTCCAGTATCTACAACACATCATCAGCCTACTCATTGTGAGTAGCACTGGTTAGAATGGAACTGACAAATGCTTGTTGCTAGCATAATTACACTTAGGACTCTGATGTATGTTGTTGCTTTGAGCTTATGAAGCATTGAGCATTACTGTCTTGAGATTTTTAATACTGTAGGTAAGCAGTGAATCAGTCTGACTTTTTTTTCTCTTCGTAAATCTTACTGCAAAATCTTTTCAGGCTGATTCCTCTTCTGAGTAATAGTCAAAGCCTCTAAGCTAAGAGATCTTGAGAGACATTACAAAAACCTAACATCAACGAACAGTCCCATATCCTATTCCCCAGACACTAGCAGAGTGGGTCTTGCAGAAGATATTCTGAAATCTTGTTAATTTACCTGTAATGTAACTCTTGTTAGTGTACTTTGTCTCCTTATTGAATGAGGGCATCAAAAGCCATGTAGGAATAGCTGTTAGAGGGTTCAGAAATTGAAGCCATGTGCTCTGTTCAAGAAGAAGGTCTCTAAATAATATATCATACAAGTTCTTACTTACTTGACCATGCTTATACCATTGGTTATATCTTGAACCTTGATCCTGAGTTATTGCTTCAGATACCTGATTTTTTTTTTGCCGCTGAATTTTACTTTCTATCCACATTATTAATTGGTTATACTATAGAATAAAACAGAATGCTCAAGGCAAGTATAAAGTTTCTCTTTTTAAGAGATTGTTTGGTGATGTATGATGATAAACAAAAAGAAACTTAATCCAGGCAAATGGAAGTATTGTGATCTGGAACTGAATTTCTCTGAATGGATTAATACACTCTACTTGGATATGAGTATATTCTTTCTGGAAGATTTTGATTTATACTGAAAACTAATTTGCCACTGAATCTCATTAATAACATATCTATCATGCTTATCATTACTTTCACATGTAATAATCATCTCCGATTTAGGCTATGGTAATTGACAGGTAGTTTAATTGAGCCAAAATGTATGTTGCTAAGTGAGACACTTGTTAAGTGAATTTTAACCTATTTTATGACTTTTCTTGCTGCAGTTATTAAGTGAATCACTGCAGTTTTTAAATTAGTAAGATGGTTATTATGTGAATCTGACTTTTGACTTTTGCTTGTCAAAAGGTCCCAAAAAGTCCTCATATGACCCCAGGACACTGCAATCGCCATAAATATTACTTAGTTGCCAAGCATCTGAATTTTTATCCCGTGACACTGAGGATGCCACAATGGTTCTAAGTACGAAAAACTGTCCTAAATCACTTTTTCAGTGCCGTTGTAACTTTGAATGATCACTGAATTGTTGTAAGTCAAGGACTGCCTGTATTGGGACTGCCCTTAAAAACATTCTATTGCCTTCAGCTGATATCTGGCGGATGCTGGAGGACATGACACTAATTCTTTAATAGTGGCACTAATCAGTCTATTCATGCTTCATGCACTCTTCTTGTAGATCTGTTTTTAGTGTCAAGATGTATGACTGGGTTGTCTACTATAAGTTAATTTCATCAGCTCAATGATTTTGTTTAGTGATGTCAATCCATGAAACATATTGATGCTTTGCAACCTCTATTAAGGAACTGAATTGTAAATACCCCTTTAAATAAAATTTGACTCTGATGATTATATGAATGTGAAGTTTTCCTAGCTGTGTACAGAGGTGAATTGTCATTACCTCTTTCTGGTACATTTACCCCCTTAATTTTCTAGACTTTCCCATATTCCTGGTGCTTTTCCATCCAACCACTTAATTAGCTCTGACTGTTTTGGGAATTATATAAGGTCATGCAAGTGCTGCCGTTTGATATAACATAAGGGATAAAAATTGTTCACCTCGCTCTTTGTTGAAATCATACTTAAGTTATTCTGATTTTTTCACACATTAGGTATATTCACTCTTAAGTATCAATAGACATTTTCAAGAGCACATTTTAATACCTCACCATCAGCATACTGCTGATTGGCTGATTTAATAAACTTTCAATGCCCATGTGTGATAGATGAAAATAAACCTATAGGATATAATTCTTTTGCACTGCGAATTTTGATATAATCAGAGCTTTTGCCTTTGATTAATTTTTTTCTAGACTATTCTGATAGTTTTCACCAAAACCACTGTAGTAGATAGAAATTCTAAGGTTAATTATGTAGTCACAACATTTTGGATGCTGACAGTAAGGTCATTGCTCTGGCATAAAATCAGCTGCTTACCATATGTATGATAAATTCTAGATTGCATGGGCATAAAATAATAGTTATTTTATGCAAACTCTGGTACAAGGTTGTTGCAAAGTTTTGCTCTTGTTATTCAGTTGACAAAGTTTAGTTATTTGTTTGGGTGAATGTAAACATTACTGTGAAGCTTGCCATGTTTTTGATGTTATCATTAAAACAAGATTATTGATGGTAACTTTGAACTGATCTCTATAATTGTACTTTGCTTATTTTGTAAATAGAAAAAAGACTTCAGAATGTTTCTGTTTAAAAAGAGACCTCCCGATTTATGTATTTTATTAATTTGACAGAAGAGTAGCTATCCCTGTATATGTTGTTCAGTAATTAGTGTGATACATAACTGCATTATTTTATTATCATTTAGTTACTGTTGAAACTATGCTTAATTAGTATTGTATTGATATACATTGAGTGATATTTACAGACATAAATGATGACTTTTATCTACTTCCTAGTTATTTTCTTTCATTGCAGCCCTAAATATGGGAAACAGACATAATTGTAAGAACTGCTATTTGCAAATACAGTATATCTTCAACTATGTTTACTTGTGATTGTTTTATCTTATTAACAATAATATTTTGACAGTAATGCTTTAAAATGTTAAGGACTTTCAGAAGGTAATTTAAATATTTTAACCTGTAATTCCTTTGTATTATTGGATGCAAGGCTTTTGAAAAAAAAATTCAAGTTATGAATTGACAATATATGTGATACTTAACAAGTTTGTTGATCAATCTGGAACAATCTTTTTTAGCTTAGGAACTTTCTAAACACATTTGAACCATAACTCACATAACTTTAGGAAGCACAGACTATATTTGAACATATCTGGAAAGTTTAGTGGCTAACTGCAGCTTTTTAGTATCTGCAGTTGGTAAGCAGAAAGATTGTCAGTCAGGCCACCCAATATGACTAGAGGACTATACTTAAACTTGATAAATTGCAAGTTGTATAGGCTTCGTATAAAATTAAGTCACTTTCCAAATTGCCCAGCGAGGAGTGAGAAAGTGGAGACTGGATCCAAGTACAGCTACATTAGATTTGCTTTCCCCCCTACTCAAACAGCAGGCGTGAACTAGAAAAATTCAATTTACAGATGCAGAAGGGGAGTGATTAAAAGTTTGATCACATCACATTTCTGAAAAGCTTTTCAAGCAAGCATCTTACCATCCTTGTTGTATGAGATATCTTGCAAGTGTGATTACAGGATGTATCCTACACAGTCTTTCTCAAAAACATCTCTGTGGGTGCTTCTGAACACAAAGGGATGCTGCCATAGTAACAGGGTGTTACTTAACAAGCTTCCACTTTGCTTGGCCAAAGGGGAGAGTTTTGCATATAGAAGGGAGGCACAGTCAATGCTGCCAGAATATGAATGGCTGCTTGTAGCTGCAGAAGACTGGTAGGCTGCAAAAGAAGTCTGGTTCTTGAAGTAATTGAAAAAGCCCTTGTGTTAGCCATCCAAAGCAGTTAAAGCTACAACAAAGGAACAGAAAACTAAGAAAGAGAGAAATTCTGGATAGCCAAGATGTATGAAGATAGGAAAAACTGTGAAGTGGCCATGTGAAACCAAAGCCTCCAAAGAAACAGTAAAGCTCAAAGGGCAGTTAAGAGGACAGTGTAGAAAGATACAACATCTTAGTTTGATAATGATGTTGACTTCTGGGTTAAAAGATCACAATGACACTGTAAAAAAGATGCAGCTTCAGTTGGACCTTTCTTAATGTAGGCTTCTTAGGTAGGTTAAGTATATTAGCAGAGAGATAGTGAGGGGGGTTGTTGACCTCTACTGCCAAAAGTGTTATGTTATAAAGCTGCCAGAACTGGATTTGTCTTCCTTTCAAGCAATTGTACATGACCACCGTTTCACAGTTAAGCAAGGTAAGTGCATATTAATGCTGTGTCAACTTTTTTATTTTTCTGTTGCTGAAAATTCTTTTGGATTTTCTGCAGACCATTCTGCTGGGTTTTTTTTTGTTTATAAAGAAGCAGAAAAGTTGCTTCCTCACCACTGTTCATTGCCCATCCTTACCAAGTAACAATGCTATTCTCAGTGTATGTAAAATCTCACTTTTGTTGTACTAGCAAGATTGGAGCTGAAGTATTAAGAAATAAAATTACTACTTTGAACAGTCTTCTATCAACCCCTTACTGTAGAGTTTGAATATTGTTGGCCTAAATGATGGCGTGAGCAAATGAAATCTGGGAGTTACAGAAAGGTGAATTTTTGGAGCCACAAACATTATGCATGTACTCTATTCTTTGTAAATCCAAGCAAGATTTATTTGCTTCCTTGAAATAAGTTTTGGTACTGGCTGCGCATTTTTACTCTTGTGATCTCTAGCGTGTAATTTTGTAGAGAAAAGCTTTGTTCTTTTGTTGGTGGTTTTTAATTTGGCTGAAAGAAACAAAATAGTTTTGTGTGACCCCCAAAGAAACAAAGAAGGACATTGTTATGTACAAGCTGAGTGACTGAATTCCATTGGGGACAAAGGTTAAATCTTTCTTTTCACCTGCTTTTCCATAATCCTCAAGGATCTCTGTTTTTGTTAAAAAAAATGGGACAGAGTCAAATCATTGGCCATTCATATAAGATTTAATTTAGCCCTGCTCCTAAGAGGCATTTGTTCATCTATAACTTTCTGATACCCAGAAAGTGATACCCATGTATGTCTGCTGATTGCAGGACAGAATAGAGTGTTTTTAGATCTGTTCCCCACCAAACTGTGCAGAATGACAGGCAAATCCTTGGATGGTTGCTTTTAAAGATCAGTAAGGTGAAAGGCTGGAGACTGAATTTATTTCTTTGCTAAGAACTTTCATGACAGCTAGTTCATTATTAATATTTGCAGTTTGACACCTTTGAATTGTGTGTAGTAAAATTACCCTGGACTAAGTGTCCCTTGATAATATTCCTTGATGGGTCTAGGACAACTCACTGCCCCCAAGTCACCACCACCAAGTTGCCTCTGCCAACTCACTGCCGCCAATTTGCCACAGGGACAACTCACCGCAGGGGTCCAGAGGGAAAACCAGGTGGGCAGGGAAGTGGGTGGGCAGAGTGCAGAGCGGAGGTGGCAGAGACTGGGGGCTTCCCATTTTCACATCCCCCGCCCCTGCCACTGCTGGCTTGCAGAGTTCCGGGCTGCTTGGAGTTTGGGCAGTTTGGCAACAGTGGCAGTTTTCAAGCCATTTGGCAGTGGACAGGACAGGTGACGGGAGCTGGCACATCTCATTTTCATGTCTCCTGCCTCTGCTGCTGGGTATGAAACTAGGATGCGCCTGGCTGCTATCACCTTCTCACTGCCTGCCCTGCCTTTTTCAAATGCTGCCAAATGGCCCGTACTCTGAATGGCCTTCGGCTTGGCACAGCAGTGACGGAGGCAGCGAGGGATATGAAAAAGGGAAGCCCTTGGCGGCGGCTGCTGCTCTGCATTCTGCCTACCCACATGCTCACGCGCCCGGCTCTCCCTCCAACTGCCCATAGTGTGTTGTTCCTGCAGTAAATTGGCTATGTTGAGTTGTCCTGCAATGACTTGGTGGTAGCGAGTTGGCAGAGGTGATTTGGTGGTGGCGAGCTGGCAGAAGTGAACTGGCCATGCCGAGTTGTCCCATTCCATCCTCAGATATGGAAATACTTGTTCCCCATCAAAGGTCTTGCTTCATAATCATGTTTTGGGATTTGAATGGGGAAACATCTACCTTGTTCCACTATTAGATTAAGAGCTTTTGGTTGTGCCACAAGGCAGGGCCTTCTTTCTCTGGGCCGGTGCCAGAAATTGCACTCCCGCAAGAAACTATTGATATTTTACTGCCTCATCCATCAGGCATATTTATGCATACTTAGTGGCCACTTTTAAAAATGTAATGAGATCTGTGCTTTATATTGTAGTCCCTCTGCTGGTGTATTATTATATGAACGTGCTTTTCTAATATTTGACTGAAAGGACTTTACATTGTAGTTACTAGTCTGAGGTTTACATAAAAAATATAAAGGCAAGCTACAAATGAAAGCTGTATTGAACACCTATTTGAAAATATTCAAAATGAGCACATATAGAAGGGAAGTGAACATGAGCCCACTTCCACTATGGTTGATGTGCTAGGAGTAGTTTTTATTGTAAATGATGGAACTCGGGTCGGAATAGGTATAGCCAACAAAAATTCTGCCTTTACTTTATCTTTCTTGATCTTTATGGAACATTTTGGAATAACTGCAGCTTGGTTTCATGTTGATTATGAACAATGATTTCTTGGATCATTTTAACAAAAAGTGTACCATGTGACATTTGATCACTCTCTATAAATGCAATTCACTCTTAAGAAAGTGACCCATATTCCTTAAGAAGAATTAAATATAAAAAGGGTAAGACTTTCAGTTTGCATCATGACGGTATGGGCTGAAGAAACCAGAGCGCTGGTTTCCAAGTCTGTAGAGGAGATGAAGAGGAAGAGGCACCTTAGAAGCCCAGATCAAATGGCGGTCGGTCCGGATGAACTGAGGATCTCTTCAGATGAATGAGAAAAAGACTGTCTGTGTGCAGACAACTGGAAAAAACAGTAGATCCGCAGCATAGCTGCGGAACAGCTGATTCCCAGCAACATTTTGTAATCTGGGTGAGCAAAATCTTAATTTCTGCTCCTGATGAACTAAAAAAGAAAGATGCCCTAACGGGGAAAAGAAAATTTAAAAATAAGCTTCCCAAAAGAAGAAAAAATGGTGGGACACTCTATGAGGGAAGATAAATTTTTTACAGAATACAGAAAAATATTTAATAATAGATCAGGATTGTTTTGGATTAAATGAATACTTTTAAATAAGAAAGACTTTTGAAACTTATGAGAAATAATTGAAAAAAGAGGATCTTTTTCTTAAAGGAAAATATAGTGAAAATATAGTGCTATAAACAAAACATATCTGACTCTTTACTATAAGAGGACGTATGGCAACATCTGGTTTCAACCAAACTACTGGAGCAAAGAAATGGAAGCTGCAATACAACTTATTAAAGAATTAATACAATGGATTCTTAAAGAAGGAGTACAAATGAATTTTGATGGACAAAATAACCAAATGATGGATACAAAGGCTCAATTTGAAAACCATCAATAAATGACTGTCACAACTGAACAGAAAATTCAAATCATGGAAAATAAACCAGAAGAGACTGATAAGATACTTCAAAGGAATATAAAATACATGAGAAGAAAATAAACTTTTTAGGAAAGTTCATAAAAGACTTTTTTAAAAAAATGAGAGATGAGAAACTGAGAAGAGCAAGAAATGAGTTATTCTTGTACAAGGACAAGAAAACTGTGGTGTTGAAGCAGACTTTTTTTTTAAAAAAAGAGAAAACCGAAGACAAATTTATTTCCTGATGACCAACTTAAAAGTTAAAGAAATAAATTACAGAGGGTTAGCCCCAGAGGGATCTTAATTAATTGGGATAATTTTGGTGAAATTTATGGAGCAAAAGGAGGGCAATGTAGACAAGATAGGGAACAAGGAGCTGTTATTATGTATGATGGGCAGACATTTTCGAAAGAGGTATTGGATAAAATAAAAAAAAATGCCTGATTAGAAAAAATATTGAGAAAATATATAAATTGAAAACTTGAACTTTAAATGAAATGTTCTTAAATATTGGATTTGCTTTATGAATAATATGAGAAATAATTTTAAAATACTAAAAAATTATGCTTGATTTGAAAAATGAGAAAATTACAGATTTTAAACATGAATTATAAATGAAATGATTGTTAATGTTGGAATGTATTCTATGAATGGTAAGAGATATTGAAATATATATATTTAAAATTTGAACTATAAATGAAACATTAAAATTTGGACTTATGAATAATATATGAAACAGTCTTTAAAATAGTAAAATTTATACTTGATTAGAAAAATGAGAAATATATAGATTTCAAATTTGAACTTCAAATGAAATGTTTTTAAATGTTGGGATCTACTCTATGAATGATATGAGAGTGTTTTTTTAAAAAAAAGTAAGAAAGAAAACTTGAACTTTAAGTTCTCAAGTTGGGTATTCGCTGTATTAATGGTTTGCAGGGGGAAAGGGAGAAGGAACTGAAGTTGTATGAGTAGGTTGTATGCTCAGACAGCAGGTTTGTTGGAAAAGGAACTATTTTAGTTGTTGTGAAAAATTAAAAAAAATATACAAACAAACGAATAAATAAATAAATGTAAGAATTAGAATAAGTTACTTGCCTATGTTTATTTTAAAAATGAAGAATATCCAAGGAATTTTATTTAAAATCATTAGTTCAGTACAGTAGTAGGGAAAGAAAGGGGGGAAGGAAGTGGTACTCTGCAATTAAATTATAAGTGAAGAAAAATCATTTCCCCCCCTCGCAACATTTGGTGAAACTTAATTTGTAAAGAAATGAAAGAAGCTGAGAAACTGGAATAAAGAGAGATTTATTGATGTGATGGCCATAACTAGACCTTCTGAGACAAGACAGCTGCTGCCATTGGAGCACCTTTCTGCTTCTTAATTTCGCTTTGATAACCATCAAAGGTTAGAATTACCAAATGTACCATTCATTTCTGAAATATTTTTAATTGTATCATAATTTAAACCCTAGCACTGTGGTTCAGTCCAGAGAAATGATTTCACCTATACTTTGGTTATTACATTGCTTTTTAATTTTCACTTATATAGAGAGGAATAGTAAGTTTCTTGTAGTATGTTTGGAGAGAAGCCATACTTGTCCTACTCTTGCTACAGTATTAGCATAAATAACATTTATTTCTCTGCTGATACCTCATTAATTTATTTATACTTCATCTTTATGATTCACTACTTCCAGTGTGTCAGCTATTATTATAAGTAATAATTCTAATTGATGAAATCAAACAATAATAAAATAATTAAAACATCAAAGTACAATAACTTCTATAAATGGGAAAGGTGGGGCTATATATTATAGTATATGACTTCTCAAGTGAAAACAAACTATTAGGAGAGAAAGGCTTGGGTGTAGAAATGAGAGGGAGGACTTCATACACCTGGTGCATCCTGCAGAAAACATTTGCCCTAGTCCATTCCAACAATTTATCTTTCTAGGTCAGCACCTGCAATAAATATTTGGAGCTCCAGGCTTGTAACTTAGGGAGGAAGCCGCTCCTTCAAATAGGCTAATATTCCCCAAGCTAGTTAAGGATTCAACTGGCAGAGAGGACTGGCACCCAAAAGACAAGTTTAACAAGAGCCATGAACTGCTGATAAGAAGTATTGATGTTCACTAATTGCAGGAAAACTATACAGGAAGGTGGAGCCTAGCACAATGGGAAGAATACAATGATGATGCTGACAAAGACCTGGGAGGTTCAATCTGCTCCATCAGCAGATTGGAACCTAAGGTTGATAGGTTCTTCTTGACGTCCTTAAAAGACAAAGCCATGATCAGTAGTACTTATTACAATATGTTCATGGTCTGTTATGCCTTGTTATTTTGTTTTCTCTTTCTCTATTCAACTCAAAAGAAGCACAGCAGCAGAAAGTTCAATCCATTTTAGGTTCAACAAGGATGTATACACAGTATTTCCTAATCTAAAAACTTTAAAACTAAGGCCGTCACGGAAGTACATAATAAAGAAATTTGACCAAATTACTTGAAAATCTTTATTGTTTCCATTTTTCAAGGAATTATTTCAAAAACTGAAAATGAACATTTATCAACTATACCCTGTACAAAGTTCTGTAGTTATTTGAACACTGAAGGTCTACTTATTTAGTATGCATTCTAAGAAAACTGTCATATCTTGTCATTGTATTGCAGCATTTTTACCAGGACTTTAATATTCAAAATAAATATTCTGAACATCACATCACATAGACAATGGGATCTAGAAATGTATTTGTTTTGACAACATCTTCTCTTAGTAAGAGTTTGTTATCACAGGAGAGGTGTTACCACACATACACAATAAACTTAGAGCTAGTGTACACATTGTTTTAATCAAAAAGACTGGCAATAATTGTATACTAAGTATTGAAAAGAAAAAGGGATGCCTACTGTTGAAGAATGAAGTTTAAAACTGACTGAAATGGCAAGATGGTGAAATTAGCTGCATTGATTAGAGATAGTGGGTTAGATAAATTTATAAGAGATTGGAAGCTGTTTGGACTTGCGCTGTGTTATTTGCAATATTTGATGATTAACAGAGGGCTTCAAAGATTAGTTTTATTTTGGAGGTTACCTGTTGACAGTTTTCTTTTTATACATATAGTGAACAGATTGTGGGTCGATGGATTGTTAGATAAATAGATTTCCACATATGTGACTTTTTTATGAAACAGTATTTTTATTCAATATAATTGGGAAAGTTTCTAATTACTTGTAGACCTGTCATATAATGGAGAGAACATACCAGGATATATCAGGTATATTTTTGGCATCAACCAGGGTGGACAATTTATATTTAACCTTAGTTCTAATTATGTACTTTTCATTTGTTGTATTTTGTACACGTGGTTTTTATTTATTGTCAGTTTGTTTGTTTATTCTTTTTCCCTCCCCCCCCTTATTTTGTATTTTGACTTTGGACATGAATAAAAAACAATATTCAATTGAGTGGCAAATGCCCTATTTTTTCCTTTCCTTGGAAATACTGTGAAGCAGAATATATTCTGGGAATCAGAAGCTCATTGACTAGACTGTTGCAATGTGCTTTACATAACACAAAAAATACAATTGTTTCAATTGACAGAAGCCCGTGTGCTAGTGTGTAAGGACCACTTCAACCTTGTAACCCTTATTGTGGACATTGAATTAACTCACTGGGAGTTTCTTAGTTCCCTGGTTTGTTCAGGACACTTCCTCAGGGTAGAATTAACCCATCCTATGTGCACAGTTTTGTTAGGGATGCTTGGTATTGCCCACCTATGGGAAATGAGAACTGTGGGAATCTTCAAACAGTATTTCCCCATTGCTTTTAGGGCTGCCAAGATAGGACTTTTCCATGGGGCTTTTGAAGTACAGGCCTGTATTGCCGTGATTAATTGTACTGGCACATGCAATTGTTACTTCATTGTTTTTATTTATTGGGAGTTGTAATTATATATCTGTTTATATTTATGCATATTGTAAAACATCACAGTTTTCTCTAGATTTGGTAGTATAAATGTGCAATACACACATACATACCCTTCACCCTTCACCCCTCACAGTGGTTTCAAACCTCATAGGAAGTGTTTGAAAGGAAAAATCATAGAACATGGTACATCAGAGTTGGAAGGGAATTTGGAGGTCTTCTAGTCCACCCTGTAGTCCACCCTATACCATTTCTGACAAGTGGCTGTCCAGTCTCTTAAAAGCCTCCAGTGATGGAGAATCCACAAGTTTTGCAAGCAAGCTGTTCCACTGGTTGATTGGTCTCACTGTCAGGAAATGTCTCCTTAGTTCTAGGTTTCTTCTCTCTTTGGTTAGTTTCCACCCATTTCATCTTGACCTGTCAGAATAGATGTTAGAATAGAAAGTCATTTCCCTATTTTGAAAGTTCTTGGAGAAAATCTATGTGATCATGAAGAGTCAACACCAACTTGATGGCCCATAATCAATCTATTTTTAAAGTAATGTTTAGGTCAGTCTCTCCGCTTCAGTTTAACTAATTTAAGCCTGGGAACATTTTAACAATTGCACTGTGATTTATTGTTGCTGAGTTGAATTTTGGCCTTCAACCTAATGGAGCAGTTCTTTCTGTGGTCTACAATTGTTAGAGTTTGTCAACTTCATTTCATTATTTCTTCTTTGGATTCCGCAGAGGTGGCCATTTCAGTCTTTGAAAAGATGCAAGCACAAGAGATTCTAAGGAATTTACGCCTTCCAGAATTTGAAGACTTCAGTCAGTTTTTTCGAAGTCTGCCAACATGTACTTTGGTGGGCATTGGTGCCTTTGCAGCTATCATTGCATATTGGCTTGTCAACCGTCCCAAAGCAGTAAAACCACCATGCGATCTCCTAATGCAATCAGAAGAAATTGAGGTGAGGATTATCTTGATAGAATTAAATTTTGGAGCATGTCTTTTCTCAACAATGTTTTCATTTTTACTGAGTAGGTTTCCTGAATACATGGATGATGCAATTAATTCTCTTAAGGTTTGTTTTTGCTTATTTGTTTGAAATATGCTGTGTAATCCTTGGAGATATATTTGTAAATGCATAGACAAAACAAACTAATTAAGCTATTGAGATTCCTTTTATAGTACTGAGAATCTTCATTACTGCCTTATTAAAAATGTATTTCATTTCCTATGGAAATGGTACACATGCATTATTCGATTGTGCTGGGGAGGGTTAACTTGTGTGGGTCTTAGGTCTTTGAAGTAATTGCAGTTTGTGTATTGTTGAGCTATTGGTGAATTAATTGGGTTGTTTAATCCAGTATATAGCTGGCATTTTTTTAAGGAAAAACATTAAGCATTCAGTAAGCTAGAAATGGTTCAACCAGAAAGGACAATTCAGCAAAAAAAGAACAAAACCATATATAGAGGATTTAAAACAATAACAATCAATTTAATAGACCATTTCTATCTCAGCAATCAAATTAATATTTAACAGAATAACAGAGTTGGAAGGGACCTTCTAATGTCTTCTAGTCCAATGGCCCCCAAACATTTGGGCACCAGGGACTGGTTCCATGGAAAAAGGTTTTTCTGTGGACTGGAGGGAATGTGGTTTTATGTGTTCCCTGCATTTTGTGAATGTTGGCTTGCTTGCGCGGCCAGGTAGCATGCCACGGACTGAGGGTTGGGGACCCCTGTTCTAGTCCAACCCTCTGCTCTGGCAGGAAGCCCTATACCATTTCAGACAAATGGTTGTCTAATCCAGTGGTCTCCAACATTTTTTACCTCAGAGACCACCAAATTCGTAATTTGAAATCTGGAGCACTACCAATATGAATTTTTTAAAAAGGTACATACATTTGTAAAATAATGATCAGAGAACTTCCATTTTTTTAATATAAAAGGTACCTATTTTATATATCAAAATTAAACAGCTTATTCAATTATAACAAAATCATAAATACTTATTTAATCATAACAAAATCTTTAAAGGTTGTTTAATTGTAACAATATTATTAAAGTTGGTTTAATTATTACAAAATAATTGAAGCTTATTTAAGTATTACACATTTTAGTGTGATATTTGTTTCTCCTTGAGAGAGAGAGACAGAGACAGACAGAGAGAAAGAGAGAGAGACAGACAGAGGGGAAAAGAAAGAATGAGAGACAGACACACACACACACGGGGGAGAGAATAAGGCGCGCACACACACACACACTCACACAGACAGCGTTTTCCCAAGTCCCGGTTGAGGAGGACTCTCTCGAGCCAGGGAAAGAAAAAGGGCCATTAGAAGCTTAAGCAAGAATGGACACCAAGGAGGGATGAAGGAACGGCGACGGGGCAGATCGGACAAGAGGAAAGTGGATTCTCTTTTCTCCCTTGGGACGGCTGAGACTCAAGCAACAACAAAGGCAGCAAAACTGTATGAGAAGAAGCCTGGACATTCAGTGGGGAAGAGGGTTGCCGCGCTTCTCTGGAGTCACAAGGAGGTGAAGGCAAGGGAGGCAGAGGACCAGGCAGGGCGGGTAATTACAGAACACTTTGTTTCTTACTCTGCACAGAATTTGGACCAAACTTTCATTCATGCTGCCAACCCGACGATGCCCTTGCTCGGCTGCATTTCAGCATCGTGCATGCGCCCCCTAGAGCCTTGCTGCCGCTGCTTCACTGAATTGCATGGGAGCGCTTACACCTGTGTTTTTCCTCTTCAAAGTGTTTCAGTTTACGCCAACCCACAAGCCTATGGCATGCAGGCAGTGGCAGCAAAAGCAGCAGGTGCTCTGGCCGCCAGGCCCCCATAGCACTCCAGGCAAGGCCATGACAAGAGCCGGGCAGAGGAGCAGCAGAGTGGGCAGGAAGCGGCAGCTGGAGCAGGAGGCAGCCTCGACAAGCGGGTGGGCAGGCAGGCAGAAGGGAAGGGTTGGTGAGGGAAGTACGAGTGAGTGAGCAGCCAGGCAGGTGAGTGAAGAAGCTGGTGCATGGCGGGGCTGCAGTCAGAGCTTCCCCTGTGGTTCTGAACTTTGCGTTGCCACTGCCATGATTCCCTGAGAGGGACCTGGCCAGGACTTTGCTGCCCCTTCCCGCCTATGTCCGGCAGGGTGATCCATTCCCACTGTACCTGCCCCCTACCCCAGTGCCCCTGCATCTGCTTCACGGCTAAGTGTCCCACTTGGTCAGCATATCGGAGGGCCGCAGATTTGAGGGACTGCGGAGGTCCAGAAAACCCCCACCGCTGCCAAACAGCCCTATTCCAGGGCTGTCGAACTATGGCTCCATCGTCCGCAGTTGGGTAGAGGTACAGTGAAGTGGGCAGAAAGTGATGGCCAGAGCAGGGAGCGGCCTCAGTGTGCAGGCTGATGGACAGACAGAAGGGTAGGGCCAGTGAGGGAGGAGCGAGTGGGCAGGCAGGTGAGCAGGCGGACGGAGAAGCTAAAGCGTGTGGCCCTGAGCTTTGTTCACCTGCTGCTATGCTCTAATTAATATTAGCCCGAGCCCCGCTGGCCCACCCAAATTAGGCCACAACCCACCTGTCAGCCATGGGCCACGAGTTGATGACCACTACGTCTAGAATACTAGCAGTCTACTCTTTCCTGGACATTTTTTCTATAGTCATATTTGAATTTGTTTAAAGTTTCAAATTATTTGATACTGGATTTCTTCATTTCCCGGTATAGTTTATATCTGCAGCTGATTCTTGTAAGAAATTCTACAATAATTAAATGAAAAGTATCTGAAGGAATAACATGCATTTTTAGAAGCATTATTCAAATTCTGGATGCTCCACTGAAATTCTTTTGCATTTCTTATTTTTTTTGCATGTTCAATACTTGCAACCATATTCTATTAAATCATATTTGAATTTAAGTTTCTTAATAGTATCAGAATTCCACCTTTTGAAAATTTCAGGTGATCTGGAGATACCCTGCAGTTATTAGTAGATTGAGGAATTCCTTGGGTGAACAATTCCTTTTCTGTGACTCTTTATGCCGCAATGCTTATTTTTTTAAAGACTTGATTGTAGACATGGAGTGTTCAAGGATGGGTTTTTTTGAGAGAAAGCATCTTTTGGGCATCAAAAGGTTTTAGTCTATGCTTCAAGATAGTTACTTTTTTCCCTCCTGAGCTACACAATCTCTCTATGTAAAACTGAATATTTAAACAGAATGATTTTTTAAAGCTTAGTTTTTTATTCTATTACCATGGGAAAATTTAATGGTCTACATCTATATATATACCACTCATTCACTGACTGACTCATCACCAGATCTCAAAAACTATGAAAGGTATAAACATGAAATTTGCTACATACCTTCATCTTGCCATCTAGGTGCTCACTAAGAAAGGATTTTTAAAAATATTAATTTTTACATGAGTTATTTTAAATTTTTAATTCCGGATGGGTAGAGGGTTATGATTGGACAAAATATTTGTTTGTTTCCTTTCTCCTGATTGGAGGGCTTTCGCAGCCTGTTCTTTGGTTTTGAATTTTTTGGTTGAAAAACCAGTAGCAGCGGCACAAGTGGAGAGCACTCTAATCTCCGAATAGTTTCGCTAGTAGTGGTCAGAGTCATGGCAGGGCAAGGAGCAGCAGGGCAGGTGAGTGCGGGGCTGGATATTAGAGGGCCGCCCAGGGCTCTGTGGGGGAGGTGGGAAGGTGCCCAAAAATTTCATTATTGCCATCAGCAGTGAACATGCGCAGGGAATAAGATTTCATGGATCTGCGCGTTCCA
>JANHFO010006880.1:47865-71836 GCA_032468095.1 Pareas carinatus
TTGTGTAAATATTGTTAAAATTCTATGTTAGTTATTCAGGTTTATCTGTACACCACCAATTCCCCCTTTCCCCCTGAGAATTTGATTCAATTGAATCAAAGGGGGGGAAAGACATTTGTAGAGTTCTGTCTGTTTATATATGTAATACATTTGCTTCTTGACATTTTTTTTTCTATGAAAGTAACATTTCCTTGCCTTTCACTTTGTTGTTTTATACCTATTTGTAGATTTTTAGTCAAGCAGACACTCCTGTGAAACGCTGGCTTCTTGAGTTTGCTGCTAACCGTAAAAAAGCAGAAGTTCAAAGTGGAATCGTTAGAAATGACAGTGTGTGGGATATATTATTCTTTAACAAAATACAGGTAAGAATTTATTAAAAACTAGACCTTATGAGAATTGCTCACAATAGGGATGCAAATTACCTGGATGTTTCTCAAGGCATTTAAAAAGGCCAGCTTAAATACAGGGATGGGTGAAGCCCTGCACCGCATACTGTTCAATATTGAGATCACTATAAGAGGATATTTAGATCAGTGGTCTCCAATCTTGACGTCTTTACGACTTGTGGACGTCAACTCCCAGCTCTGCTGACTGAGGAATTCTGGGAGTTGAAGTTCACAAGTCATAAAGTCGCCAAGGTTGGAGACCTCTGCTTTAGATGATGCCTCAGCTGCCCCCAAATAGCTGTGAGTGCAGAAGAGGGCTTTGTCCAGTACAGAACTCAAGCTCTGCAATGTTCTCCCCAGGGAGATGGATTTAGTCTCATTTCTCCAGGTTTTAGGAAAGTGGCAACATTCACATCCTGTGTTAAGTTTCATGTTGAGAATGTTGATTTTAATTGTATTGATTTTATTGTCATATACTATGCTAAAATAATGGGATTTATATAGGCAGCCATGTAAGTCTGAAGCCATATGAGCATAATAGTTAAATCTTCCTTAAATCACAACGAAAGTAGAAACGTTTAGGAATTTGTTATGGGAGGAAGGAGATTTCCATTTCTTTACTTGCCCTTCTTTTTGCATTTACGGTTGTTTGCAGCGTCCTGCGGTTATGTGACCATTATTTTATGATTATTATTTTTTTGGCAAAAATCTGCGCTTACTTCCAGTTCTTGGCAAAACTGAATCCATGGCTTAGTGACTATGGCAGTTGCTTAACAATTTCAGATTCACTTAATTACTGTGATGATTCACATAAAAATCACCACAAAATCAATTGTGAAATCGTGTTGGAAACACGACTGATCTGTTTTATGACCATCATGAGTTACAATTGTGATGGGCAGGTTCCATTACCATCCTAACTTGAGGACTACCTGTATTTAGGCAATTGGAACCGTAGCAAAATTTACCTTGCAAGCAGCAAGTAAGCAGTCCCACTTGCCTATGTCTCTGTCATCAGTTAATCAACACGAATAGACTTTTAACCTTTGTCTTTGCACATTGTGGACAGTCACACATTCCTTTTGTTTAATTATTTTATTTTAATTTATTTAAAATTAAATCATTTTAATTTTAGTTATTTTACCTCTCCATTAATGTGACTCTGAGTGACGTATGTGCTATGATCCAGCATTCAGATTCAAAGAAGCCTCGCAAAGCAGAAAACCTAAAACCAACTCCCCCGCCATCCTTGGTGCCACAGTTTCTGGAGTTGCATATTTATCAATGCTCCCTGCAAAAGCCTGTTGGGAGAACTAACTCTGAAAATATAGCAAAGATGAAGAGTGAGGTTGCTTACAGGAAGAATTTCACTATTTTCTCAGAGTAATAAATAAGGATAAGATGATACTATGTTGTATTTCAAAATTGTGTTTCTCTAATAGGCAAGTCTGGGTGGTTGTCTTAGGATGATTGTTACTGGAGCTGCTCCTGCTTCACCTACAGTTCTGGGTTTCCTTCGAGCAGCACTAGGATGTCAGGTAGGATCTACTAGAGGATTATTCCGCTATACCTTTTGTGTCTAGTAATTCTACCTAAGAGACATGTGGGGATCAGATACATTCAGAACAGTAATTGTCACTATCCTAAAAAGATCAGTCTCTTATAAGAATGTTTATGTCATATAAGAATCATAGCAAAGGTCTATTTGATTTTTTTCCTCTCTCAATTTTAGCCAAATTATTGGGTTGAATCATTACATGATAAAGCCAGATTACTAAGGCAGTTGTTATTCTTCCGCTTTCCAGTTCTGCTGATTAGCTACCATCTTGAAATTATCTTTAATTTAAATTTAAGACCTTTATTGTTTTCATGTTTTATACTGCATTTTATTCAGTGTCTGTAAGCCGCCTACGGCCACATTTGGCATGATGGGTGGCAAGCAGTTTTGATAAATAAATCTGTGTTCTCCAGATGGGTTGTCTGCACGTTTTGTTTCCAGGACTTTGATAGAGTCAGTTTCCTTTATTTAAGTAGACAGGCATTCAAACTCTCGGGGAGGGGGGGGTCCAAGGGCATCTTGGGTCTAGACTTACAAGGCCATCTTCCTCTTTGCAGGAATGAATGATATTCCTTCCTTAGTCCAGGCAGAGCTTACAGCATTAGCCCTCAGAAATGTTATTATTGGCAGATATCAATTATTCAGCTCTCAGCCACTTATAATTTTTTCCTGGCCTAGCAACAAAATCCAAAAACCTTTCCCGCTCTGCTTTCTGAATTTATAAGAAGAAAGAACATTAATCACCGTTTCTAATTTCTTCATTTACCTGTTATGTTCAAGAACCAAACATTTGGCTTATTCGGTGGTGATGTCAGTGATTCTGAATGATAGAGCTTTTCCTTCTGAGCACATCAGAGAAGTTTATTTCTCCCAGGTTTAAAATAAAATGCTAACCTTAGTATTTTGTTTTAAATAATGCATCTTCGACAGGTTTATGAAGGCTATGGTCAAACAGAATGTACAGCTGGATGTACCTTCACCACTCCGGGAGATTGGACATCAGGTAACAACGAAGCAGGAGCTTCATAAAAGACAGGTGAATGTGGTCATGTAAGCTTGAAAGCACCAAGACCAGAATCCTAAAACATGCTGGCCTGCAGGACAATTATCTATTTAGGCTGCTTCTGACTCATTTAATGTCCCCTGCCAAACAGGCAAGTTCTTTTTAAAACCAATCAATAATTTACCTCCAGTGGAAAGTATAAGTAATGCTAAGCAAAATGCTGTTGTGTCATGTAGCTTACTGAGATACCAGCTTCGGTATTTGTGATAAATTTCAGTTCTATTTCTGTACTGGTTTTTTTTTTCCGGAATAGTCTTCAGGGAGAGACAAGCAGTGGGTGTATAGGCTGCTTCCTCCACCAATCTCACTGTGAGAGACTGTGATTTTGTAATTAATTTTTTCACTCAATTACACATATCCGACCTCCGCTATTTCATTAATATTCAGATAGCTTCGTGATAATTTGCTATAGTTTTTTGTTTCTTTGCTTTACTATTTTAAGAGACGAAAACTCAACCACATATTTCTTAATTTGATTTTCAGGCCATGTTGGAGCACCTTTGCCTTGTAATTTAATTAAACTGGTGGATGTTGAAGAATTGAATTACTTTTCTTCCAAAAGAGAGGGAGAGGTAACATGTACAGTATTTGGTACTTCTTCATTTTTGTTTCTTAGCTACGGATTTAAATGCACCATTTGTTATAAATAAGAGCTGTAGAATAGGAACCAAAATAGAGCATTTCAAAATATGTTCCATTAGACTAGGTAGAAAAGGAATTTGCTAGAAGTAAAGCAAATGGTCACGTCACATACCTAATGTTCTTTTTTAAGGTTTTGATGGTCCACTTGATAGTAACAATAATGTTCCTAACTGATATGGGAAGGCACATGGATTGCTTTCTGCAATATTAAAGAATTGTTGGTTTTAAGGTGGCCGATTATATCTTCCTGCATTAATGAAAGTCAATCTTTGCAAGCTTCCTTATTGTAGTGCAGAGGACTTTCCAGGTGTGAATATGGAATCCCAAAACCTCCCTGGCCTGAGTACATTTACACTGGTCTGTGGCTGCCACTTACCAGCCCACCTGCCTGCTTGTTACCTCCCTGGGGCTTGCAACGTCCTGCCAGCTTCCTCATTGAGTTTGCTTTTTGAAAATCAGCAGGAAGTTGCCAGAAGGTCCCTGCTTAATAATGGGAATGAGAACTGCTGGGATTGCCATTGTTTAGCGACGCAGTCACATGACATTGCACGTTATGACCGCATTGTTTAGTGATGGAAATTCCAGTTCCAATTACCATTGGACTATCTATATAATAGTGATAGTAGAGCAGAGAACTGTTCACCTCTTATCAGGGTTACATTATTATTTATTACGGTTCTTTGCATAGTTTAGCCTGGATTTGACATTTTTATAGTTCTTTTCAAGGACGTGGGATAGGCAGATGTGGAAGTTGATGATGTTAAAGGCATCATCACAGGATTTAAGCTGTTCCGAGTAAACCTGCCTTTTGCAATTGACCAATGGTGATTTTGTCAATTCCAATGGTATTCAGGTTATTTTGGAATTATTATTATTAATTATTCAACATGTATGATATGTCATATTGATTAGTACTTGTAGGGTTTCTATCAAAATATTTATAATAGTTCTACTCTGCAAAATTCAAACAAGTCTTGGCAGCTTACAGACAATGGTGAATAAGGTTGGCAGCACTGGTTTGTCTGGAAATAGTTGAGGTTATCCGCCTAAATAAATACTTGAAGTCCCTTTACAGTCCGTAAGTGCTTCTTTATGGAAGATTGTCATATTAGTATCTTGCCCTAACAGTACATAACATAATTAGTTCACATTGCAAAAAGCGTTTTCTTTACATCTAGCAGTTGTTTTGTAAATAGAGATTATTTACTATCCTTACTGTTAAGCAGCATGTTGATCTCTCTTTCAGATCTGTGTCAAAGGTCCCAATGTTTTCAAGGGCTACTTAAAAGATAGAGAGAGAACAGCTGAAGCCTTGGACAAGGATGGCTGGCTTCATACAGGGGACATTGGAAAGTGGCTGTGTGTATGTACTAAACTACTAACTATTCATGTACTGCATTAAGAATAAAGTTGAAAAGCTACATCTTCTTTGATTTGGGACATTTTTGGAAATGATAATGGGATAAATTAGTTGGGCACTGATATTCATATAAATATGAATGAGATACTGTAATGCAGTAATGAAGTGTAAGGGCTTCTCCAGGGAAATTTGGGTTTAATTTATTCACCCTTTAGGGGGATCAGAGTGCTGTTATTTGTTAGCTTTATGGTGTGCCATTTCTCCATGTGCTCAATCTGAGGCATGGGAAGCTCCCTTCCTTGTATCCCCAATCTTGTGGAGTAGGTTGAGTGACAGGGGTTGATCCAAAATGACCAAATTTCTAAGGCTGAGAATGGATTACAACCTAAATCTCTCCAGGCCTCCTGCAACACTTAACTGCTATAACATATTGGCAGTCTTGTTGAGGGATCTTCAGAGGAAAAAGCAGTGTAAGATTGTGATTACAAAACTGTTTACTAGATGGGAAGCCTCACTCATAATAGCGGAATTTCTTTCCATTAAATAAGTAAAGGGATGTACCGTATGCTGCTAGTTTTCCTAAACCATGGAGATAATTTTGGCATTCTCTTATGATTTCTAAAATTTAAAATAAGTTGAAATTTTGCTAAAATGTAGTTCTGTTGCCTAATAATTTTCCTTAGATCAACATAATTGTCTTTTTGTGGTTTACTCATAGAATGGGACACTCAAAATCATCGATCGAAAGAAACATATATTTAAATTAGCTCAGGGAGAATACATTGCACCAGAAAAAATTGAAAATATCTACATTCGTAGTGAACCTGTCTCCCAAATATACGTGCACGGAGATAGCTTACAGGTAACTCTTGGCATTTCCATAATTTAGTCAAGTTTCTCTTCCTGTTTTGTAATTTGAAATCTCTATTGTGACTTCCTGTAAAGTTAAGTGAAGAAGATAGCTATTTTTTTCTGTACTACACTACTTCCGTATTATGATTGTGGCATAGTTGTCTCAAGATAATTACTTGTTTTCTTTCCACATATATGAAATATAGGTACAGTACTTTATGGCTAGTACAATGTGGAGAATGGATATTGCCTGATGGTGCCACAAGTCTTCTGGAATAAGTTCAGTTATTAGAAATTGCTATTTTGCTGATTCAAGAGGCATTTCAGAATATGTAGCAAGTGGAGGTGTGCAAAACCTTTTCACATTTGAAATGACCCATTTCAGTTGTTTCGAGCATGAAAAATCTGCTTTCATTCAATAATGGCTGGTTTAACCATTTGGGGACTATGAGACTAAGCTGAAAAGCTGGGTCACAAATGTGGCTTCCAATTTTACCTTGCAGGCCTTTCTGGTGGGGATAGTTGTACCGGATGCTGAAGTCATGCCAGGCTGGGCCAAGAAAAGGGGCTTTGATGGAACTTTTACAGACCTCTGTAACAATGAGGTACGTGGTCCTATGCTCTCTAGTGCAAATACACATAGTACAATGCTCTTTTAGCGGGATTATGCAAGTAAAAAGCACAGATGAAAATTCAAATTGGATCAGAATTTGCCAGGGCACTAAAAGAACTCTGTGGGAGGTGGCTATTGTTAAAGTGAAGGGTACAACATGATAGCTTGTAACAGCTTCCCAAATATGAGAAGGAGATTGCTCTGAATGGGTATATTATGGAGAACATAATGTAAGTAGAAGGGCTATATGTATGCCAAATGTTTGGAACACCATTCATGTTCTATGAGTTCATGTCTGATGTCATAATTTTGGAACAATTGAACTTAAAACATTTCATATAAACCATTCATTTATTTAGGAGGCCACCCAATTCCAGAATGACTATAGGTAACTATCAAAACCAAAATTCAGTAGAGTTAGAATCTGAAACTTTCATTATCCCATATTAAAAACAAGCAACAGAGCTCCATTCCCAAAGCCTGGGAATTATATCTGGAAGGAGATTGGAAACTTCATTGAGGTAGAAGCTACTTGAATTATTGAATAGATATCATTCTAGGGAGTAGGTGCTGTAATAAGAAAAGGCATGTTTCCTGGATCTGGTTAAATGCCATTGATTAATTTAAGGCATCTGCAGTGTACTAAGTCTGCTCTGAATTCTAGAATTAGAATTCTGTGGTAAACTGTAGGAGGTTTTATCGAGTTCCATTTGAAGAAAGATATCTGTGGTACACCTTCTGTTGAAGACATTGCACATGTCCTCTTTGATTGCAAACTATATTCCGCAGAAAGGAGAATTTATTTAGATTCTTATTTAAAAACAAAAAATACTGGATACCCAGGAGAAACTGTTTTACTCTTTGCAGGAAATGAACCTGCATCACTAGTAAGACCACGTTCTTTATGATGATGATATGTTATCATTCAGTCATGTCAGATTTTTTAAGTGTTTCTGTGGGTCAGGTCTCTTCACATATTCCAACACTGCACTGCTTCTTTGAGTTTTTCCATGCTCTGGCTGATGTCAGCTTTATTGGTGTCCATCCATCCTATTCTTTGGCAGCCTGGTTTCCTTTTGCCGCTAACTCTTTCCAATATAATTTCTCTCTCCAATGAATTCCCCCACATGGTCAAAATAACTGATACAGATTTGTGATTTTTTTCCCTTCTAGTGTCATGTCTGGTGTTATGCATTCCAGAACTTGCTTGTTGGACACCTTTGCTGTCCAAGGACTCTTTATATCAAAGGACATTTCGGAGAGGGCAGACTATTTAGAATAGATTAGGGTTAACTATATGGTCGACAGATTATTGTAAATAGGTCCCGTTGTTATTTGTATCTATCTTTGTATTGATTTTATAGTTTCATATGGTCAGATGACTAAATCAGAATTCCATTCTGTTCTACCCCATCCACTCTACTCTACAGAACATATGTTAGTGTAGACACAGCTAGTATCCACAGATGAGAGGTCGAATTCAGTATAAGGCAACTTCTTCCATTCTTAAATGCCAGACACAAAATGGAAAAAGTCAGATGAGGCCAGTATCATAAAGTGTCAGGGATAAAAAAAAACTTGGAGAAAATTAGAAAAATTCAAGTTTGGGTTGATTGTTTAAATTTGGGATGGGGTGACGAGAAAGCAATGCGTCGTTAAGAATGCTCAGAAAGTATGAATTGCAGGACACTTTTTAAAATAAATTTTTATTAAAGTTGTTGATTTTTAACAAGATGAAAGCAATACAACTTTTTGGAAATGAATAAAAAATAAAAAGCGAATGCATAAGAAAGAAAATAAGAAAAAAGAAAGAAAAGGAAAAAGTATAAAGAAGCAATTTCCAATTTTAACAGCCGTTATAAATGCCTTTACTGTATATTTTACTGTCTTAAGATTACATCATCATTTCCTTCTTTCCATAATCTAGCCTTTCTTACAGTCAAACCCATAAATCAGAAGTTCATGTTTTTTTATTTCTGCAGCAAAAATTCCATAAGGGGTTTCCAGTCAGTAATAAATGAGGTCATTGTCCTTTCCCTAATCAGACAAATCATTCTTGCCATCTCTACTAGTTCCATCCTCCACTGTGGGTATTTCAGAATATTTCCATTTATGTGCATGCAATAGTCTTGCAGCAGTTATCATATACCAAACAATGTTCCATAACTCTTTTTAAAAAAAAAGCAATACTTAAAACTGGGATCAGCTAGGCATCTTGCCTTTATCAAATGCCTAGTGGAGGAATTGCATTATACATTTCAAACTGGCATAACCTTAACAAATTTTAGCATTTGAATTATTGTTTACCTTGTGGTGGAAGGTAACACATCAGGTGTGCATTGGTCCATGAATTCGTTCAAGCTTTAATGCTAAATCCTTTAGAAATTCAGTTCTGTTGCCCAAATAACAATTCAGCTTGTGGATGATATGCAGGCATGTACATGCTTGAAAAATAAAGTTGAAAGGATCTTTTCAGACATTGTGTATAGGGCTTTCTACCAGGGTTTTTGGACATTGCTTTTTATTGGGCAAGGAGGTACAACTTTCAGTTAAATCAATTGAAGACTCCAGTGAATGATGGGTGAATGAAGCCAGAATTAAGAATTTTATGAACTGGTGTGCAGGGAAAGGTGTGATTTAAAATTGATATATAACTTTTTCATCCTGCCATTCCATGCTCCCTTCACTGCTAACTATCCAGCACACAAGTACATTAAAAAGAGTGAGAGTATTTGAATGTTAATATTTTCTTGTTGTTAAAATGAGCTTTGAGGCTATAAATAGATGTATTCTTATTTAGGAGCTGAAAAACGCTATAATGGAAGATATGGTGCAATTAGGAAAAGAAAGTGGACTTCATTCATTTGAACAGGTAAATACTGAAAATAGCTTTGATGACTAAAATGAGATGAACTCCTTTTTGAGATGAATAGGAGGGGATTTTTGCATGTATTATATAAAACCTCACATGCGTCACTGTGCTTTCTGGTTCAGCCATGTATTCACTAACATTTTTATTTTTATTAAAATATTATCTTCATCTATTTACATTTTTAAAAAAGCCCCTAGTAATAGACAACAAGATAAACTGAAAGCAGTTCTGGGAAGTGAGTTCAGGCCTTATTAGCTGACCTAGAAAATACAGTGGTTCTTTTTGTTCTCAGCATATACTATTTTCTCATTATACGTGCATAGCTATTTTTGTAACAGACTTACAGAACTCAATTAGGAGATGCTTACAAATGGGGACTGTATACCTGTAGGGCAAAGAAAGAGAACTTATTGGGGGGGGACCCCTGGGATCTAATCCCATACAGACTTACCTGACAGAACATCCGGGTGCAATCTGTAGGATTTATTACTAAACAGACATATTCCAAATTGCATGGGTGTTTGTCAGAAATCTACGTTTCTACTGTCTTGCATTTCATCACGGTCACCATTTGTGTTTTATTTATGTATTAAATTTAGAAGCTGCCCAAGCGTATAAAACAGAATGCCAGATGCCAAATTAAGCCAACTGATGCCCTATGCACAGCCCCACAATTGTGCCCCTCATTGGAAGCAATAAGTGGGATATATGATAAGATTTTTAAACTATAGAAAGCTAACCCCTGGATACATAGCTAATTTAAATGCTAAAAATTGAAAGTATTTTTAATATTGCACAGGCATGTTTTCCTGTGATAGTTCTACGCAGCGAATAGGAAAATTAAAAGTATCTTCAAATTGTACAATAAATAAATATTAGTTGTAGTTCAAGCCCTTATGTTAATGATACCAAGGGTTCTGGAGCATGAAGCAGCTCTACATTGATTGTAACAGTTATTAAATTAATGTAAAATGTATTTCTTTAAATTTATTATAAATACCCACTCCTAAAAGATCTGTGGGTATAATAAGTTTAATCTGGCATATATTATTATTAAATATTAATATTATTATACTGGTAATACTGACAATATATGCTCCGAAACAGACTTCCATAGATAACACCATTTATACATAGGGAAGAATGCAGATAAAGTGAAACTTATTTATTTAGGAAAACCTGGGAAAATGGAGCGAAGCAAATGAACTCACAATTAAACAGTCTGAAATAAATGCAGATGAAAAATGAAAGTAATAGTTGGGTTTATCTTTTTTTAAAAAAATGATGGTCAATCACAAACATGTCAATGAGTATACAATAAAAATAAAGCAAGTATGAACTGTTGGACAAAGAGGCTCGCTTCACACAATACCCAAAACCAAAGTAAAACACATAAATTCATATTTCATCAATTGGAATCAATGAATGTAATTTTTGTTAGAAAAATTATAAATTATGTTTGTTTTGCCTGATAAAATCCACAATTTATCAGCAAATTTCTGGGCAGGAAGCAACCAAGTGGAGTTTTCAGATAAGGATTTAGATTTGTTTTTCCTTTTGATTCTTTTATACCTAAACAATTTTATTTCATTTTTTAAATTTCAGATTAAAGCAGTTTTCATCCACTCTGAAATGTTCTCAGTACAAAATGGTTTGTTGACACCTACATTAAAAGCCAGGCGACCAGAACTGAGAGAATACTTTAAGGAACAAATAGAAGACCTTTATTCAAGAATCTCCATCTGACAGTGCAAGAAGGTTCTTCTGAATAATGTACTCGATAGCAATATTAGGATAATTTTGAAAATGGGAAGGATGCATCTGACTTTTCCACATGAGCCTTCTGCTGTCTGAAGACATGGTCACTGAGTTATACTTTGCCATCTAGTTCTAGATCCTAGAAGATTGCATAGACCATACTGGACCACCATTAAACTTTTAAAAAATTCCACTCCTTGAAAGTATTTGACAGGCCTTTCTTTATTAATGCGTGCAAAACTCCCTTAGCAAACAGGAAAGAAACCTGCTTTTTTGTGTGATGCTCCTTTAAATCTGGATTCAGCGATCTGTAGGATTTCCAGATGTGTCTCTGGATGGGTACTACTAAGAACTCTTTAGAAGCAGGAGGTTCTTGCCCTGCTTCACAGGTGTACATCATGCACGCATCTTCTTTAAAAGTTTGCCCTTCCAAGTACCACTGAGTGCATATGTAACCAAGAATTCCTCATTGCAACTGAGCTCTTAAAATTCCAGGGAGATATCTGACCAAGGCTAGTAGTCTACCTCAAATATTCTTTGATGCTCAAAGCCACAATAAATCTATTAACCTGATATAGAACTGAAAGCTGGAATTGTGTAATAGTTCTTTAAATGGCAGCTGTTATGCTCCGCAATACAAAAGTTTAATTTGTTGTGGGTAATGAATTCACACATAGGAATAACTTGTATTTCATATGTATTAAATATACTGAACCTAGCACAACATGCTAGATGAATACTAACCTATGATTGGCACTATAAGACCTCACACTTTCCAAAATGAGCAACTGTGTTTATTGGACACACTTTTGAAAGATGTTGATTGCTTTCTATTTTGGCAGCTACCCAAATGAAATCTATAAAAGGAAATCTAATTTTTATGGACATGCTATATAACCTTTGTTTATGCCTTCCACTTTAAATATTTTTTCTCCAGATATTTAACAAAAGAAGAATGTAGTTGCATTAGACTACAGCATCTTGACTTTCTAAGCAGTCGCATTCATGTAAAGATTGCTGAGATTATTGGGGACCTAATATTTAGCAAATATGGAATGCCTCAGGTATCTAGCCATTGACAAGCTTTTTCAAGAGTTCTGGAGAAATAATTTTAAATAATATAAAGAGAATGTGGGGTTTCTAAATTGATTGGTGGGACTTGAGTAACAGATTTTAAGGTATTTTAAAGCAGACTATCTACTTCCACCTTTGACTGAATGAACAATACGAAAACTAGAAAACCTTTGGTCTTATATTAGACCTCCTTTCTGTGTCCAGCCTGTGTCCAGCCTTAAATCAATATCAGAACTTCTGGCGAAACTATCTGAAAAAAAAAGACTGCTTGACTCATATGCATCAGATGTTAGTTCTTCTGTGGAAATTGAAAACTTAATACAATTAGGTTTGATTCTACAGACTTGAAAACAAAATAATTTACAAATATACTAAATAAAATGTGGCCCTGTAGAACTGTTAGTATAATCAGTTTTTTATTCTTTTTTATGGTTTAGTCTATATTCAAAGCACTAAAGTAAGGGTTGAAATTGAGTTAAATTTTGCTGGAATATTCAGATATAAAATTCAATTGGTTTTTTTTTTTAAAAATGGAATACAATGAATAAATGGAAGATGTAGGCAGAATCTTATTTATTAATATCTCTTCCCTATGAACTTAAGATACACTTTAAAAAGAAACCTGCATATTTGATGTAGTAGTACCTTTTGTGTGTTCTTTCTCTTCATCGCTTTACTACCGTAAAAGATCTTACTTCATACAGTACTCCAGAATTGGTTGTTCAGCTGTCTCCTCTACACTGATCAATACAGGACTGTGAAGATTAATGTGGTTTGTACAAATTCCTCATAACCATACCGACTGGGAATTATGAGGCCTGGAGTTTAGCATACAGAGTTAAGCATACAGCTTAAGACAGGCTGGCATAGTTTCTTCAATCTACACTGAAAAATGGCTAGTACTTCCATTAATTTAGATCCAAATCTAAGCTGTAATTTTATAATGGATAATGGAGAGTCTTAATTTTTGTACATTAGTTGCAGGAAGACATAGAAATATATCTGTACTCTTTTAAGCTAGATTGCTATAATGCCTGGAGATAATTATTTTCATGTTCAGTTCTCAAGAACTAGTATTTTGAGAAAATTGGGCATACTAAGCTCTATATTATTTTGATTACATAAATTCAGCACTGCCAGAAATGTCTGTCATGACCTCTTTTACTTAGAATTATAAGTACAATCTTATATATTTATTAAAGATTTACCTTTATTTAAAACAGTACCTAGAAATATGTTGGGTATAATCTATCTGAATAAAATTTTGATTTAAAGAATATATTAAGCAACATCTTAAAATGTTCTTATCAAGAGGAAATTGTTTGCTTGATTATGCTTTTTATGTAAAGTAAGACGTTTATTTCAATTGTACATCCTTTTCTTTCCCCAACAGTTACTGGAACTGTTTTAAAGACAATCTTAGAACATCATAACAATCTAGTGATTAACCTTTGTTCTGTTGTACTCAGGATCACTCTTAAGAAATGTATGTTTAAAAAAGGGCTGAATTGTCTCTAACTAATCAAGAAAAAGAACTTCGGCCTAATAAATAGCTTCGTAAAGATGTCAAATCACTGTTCCTCAGATGTGAAAAAAGCAAATTCCATGTTAGGGATCGTTAGCAGGGGAACTGAAAATAAAACTGGCAATAATGTATACTGTAATATCCTTTCACAAACGCTATGGTTATATCTGCATCTAGAATTCTGTAGATTATAGGTGTCCAACCTATTGGCTTGCCTGAGCATTATGGAGGGAAAAGGAATTGTTTTGGGCCACATATAAAATATATAATATAGTTAATGTATAAAGATCATGTAATAAAGTTAAAAGGCTACATTAGTGACTGCAGGTGGCCCACAGACTGTGGATTGGACATGCTTGCTGTAGATGGTTCTGATCATATTTGAAGATCAAAATGATGCTGGAAAAAGTACAGAAGATAACCAAAATTATCAGGGGCTCAAACACTTTCATTATGAGCAAATATTAGAACATTGGAAATATTTAGCTTAGGAAGAAGAGGGAGTGATTGGGATGTACAAAATCATTCATGGCAGGGAGGATTGTTTTCTCTTTTTCTCAAGTCACTAAAAACAAGAGTCATCCTATGAAGGTGATTAGAAGATTTAGAACAGATAAACAAAACCAATTCTTCACATAGTAAATTATTCCCCTAAGGCATTCATTATTGCAAGAAAGAGACTAAATTGGATTAATGATTTTAAAGAGGGGTTGGACATATTCATGGAGGACAAATCAAGTGCTAGCAATTTTGAAGTCTCAAATATTCTCTCTGGTCTCAGGGCAACATTTCAATGACAAGTTGCAGGGGAACAAAAGCAGGAGAGAGATATTTATCTCCTACTCAAGAGTACGTTAGAAGTATCATATGCTGGACTAAGATGACCCTTGGTCCAAAACAGCAGGATATTTTCATATTTCTATGTAAGTGAAGGATCAAAAGATAAACATGCACTTTGAGACAAAATCTATTCCTAGTCACTTCATAAATGTAGGCAAATTGGAACGTTGCAGTTTAGGGAATTATTGCTGCGAATTATTATTAGTGCAGCATAAGTGACTTTTTGCAACTGGGGACAGGGGTTGAACTTTCAATGTATTTTTTTCTCGTCAGGATCAGCTGGATATGGCAATTACATGAAAGTAATTGAGAGGCAAGGCTCTTTTGTGATATGGGCCTGTGTACAAAATAGGTGCATTAGACAAAGCCTAAAAACTAAACACTGAATCTTTTCTAAAGCATGGTCTGGAAGTGCCAAAGAGGTGGTATGTAACCCACAAATTATCCATTCCCTACAGTAAACGACAATGCTGGTTTATTCCTAGATTTAGAAAATATTGAACTTAGATGCAATGCACACCTGGGACTAGCATGAGAGCTTTTTGTTTTGTTAAAACACCTGAATTGGAGTTCAATCCCTGGTGACTAAGGGCCATCTTGGCAACCACACAATGGTTTGCTGTTCCATTGAAGGATTATTTTTTACTTCACAGGCTAGACTCGAGCCCTGAAGCTTGCTGGTGTTTGCCCACTCATGTATTAACTAGGTTCTATTCTAATTTGGTTTGAGACCAGCTAAGATTGACTATATTCAGTTCAAGCTAGTCTGAAACCAGCCAAGTTTGACTAAATGCTGCTGCCTGTGAAGGCTGAATGCTGCTTATTAATGGGTTTATTCACCACTGTTGCCATATTTGGCTGCACATAGCTACGCTCATATAAAACCTTGCCTGCTGTTGAACTTATCTCAGGTAGACAGCAAGTGCATTGGAGGTTCCTAACTGATTTTGTCTGCTCATATGGTCCTATTTTAAAAAAATAGAAATATAGAAAAAATATCTAAGGGCTCTAATCAAAGTATCTAAATAACCATACCTAGCTTGAGCTATTGGTGTTCAAAGGAATATATTTGCATTCAGTTAAATATCAGATTTATTTGAATTGCAATATTTGTATCAAGCAGTTTTAAATATGTATGACTAATGTAACATTACTACCGTTGTTGGATCTCTTAGAAAAGTTCTAATTATACTGGACTAGAATGTTGGTGCCAACATTAATAATTTGAGTCTAAAATGATATTAATATGCTGTACAATATATCACCAGAAGCAATAGTAAGGATGTTGGGATTAGTTCATCAGACTGAGGTAAACTAAAATTTACTTCAGTAAACTAAAATTGGGTTCATGGTGAATATGAAATTCTGGTCATCATAAAAGCAGCCATTCTCCCTTCAATTAATCATAGGTGGATGTTCATTGCTTAATAACTTGCAGTTGCATAAGTGAATTATGTCTAGTGGATGTTTGAGTGACATACTAGAAATTTTGAATTGGTGTATTTGTGATGCCATCAATGTGCTGTTGAGTGAAGAACATGCAGAAATGAGTAGCAGATGAGACTGATCCCTCACAAGAAAAATGGCCCATTCCAGTTTTAAAAATGTTGCATAGTTTTACATTATAAATATATACTGCTAAAACAGCCTTTCCTCCAAAATATCAATGACATTATATAAGTAAAATGTAAAGCTTCAGTTGGGTCGTATATTTTGGGGGAAATAAAAAAAAATCTGAAACACGAATTTATTTTACATGAAATGAGAAGCAGAAAATCCTTTACAAAAGTTTTTATGGCACATTGCCGATAAGAATAATAAAATCCCATTTGTTTAGATTAAATTATTAGTGCATATATCAGAAAATAGCTTCAGTTTTCTTGGAATGAATAAAAAATAATCTTTGGTTTTCAATGTGTGAAAAGCACAAACCAGTGATCTATATGTAAATAAACACCTATGAAATGAATGTAAATTTTAGAAGAATATACTATTTTTGCATGAAATCGAACAATGTGCTGATGTCTCATGGAAAATGTTATATAGATGGCTCATGCCATAGTTGCACATTAGTTTGTTTTCTTTACATTCTTATATAGTTTTAACTAAACTTGCACTAAAGGTAGAACTGTTGTTGCTTGGTAGAATTTGCCTTAAGGCTACATGCCTCTAAATGACAGCATGCCAGTGTGCTACATGTACTAGCCTCATTTAATGTGTCATCCTTTGATCTGAATTGTCCACAAAGTGGATCTGGAAGAAGCTAACTAGTAGAAACATCACACTTTGCTTGATGCACTTTTATAAACCAAAATATCCTTTCATTTGTTGGGAATGTTCCTCAGTAGACAGCAACAGTCCTTTTTTTAAAAAAAAGTCTTTTTTTACTTTCAAAGTTACTGCTAACAAAGGTAGAAGGAAGCAAACTTTTGTCATCTTGGTTGTGTTCAGTGCTCAAGCAAGCAAACATGCTGTAAAGCTTAGTTTTAAAAAGTTAAATCAATCTATTTTTCACTCCGCACTGCTAGGTACTTCATATGTTATAACTTGAAATCAGATGAAACAACATGGTCATTCCCCAAACTTAATCTTCTGCAGATGTGATCGACTACAGTACCCAGAAATCTGCTGTATGTTAGCTGGAAAATTCTAGGAGTTGAATACCAAACACATCTAAACGAGATGAGGCTGCACTAGGGTTATATCAGTTCATATTAGAAAAGGTTGCAAAGTGTAGCTTCTAGGTGATTATAACAATTCCTATTAAAAACAAACAAGTTAGCAAATGCGTCAAATATCCAAAACAAAAAAATCAATGAACAATACTCAGGTCAGTACAGAAGGAAAGGAATTCCTTCCTAATGATTATTTCTGCACTAGTGAGAAAATTGAGCCTATTCATTCTATTTTTTTCTAATTTGCTAGATAGGTTAAGCAAAATAATAAAACTGAATAGACTAAAAGTAGCTTCTACCAAAAGGAAAGGAGACTTCATTCCTTAATCAAGTATATTTTTTCCTTTAAATACTACATGGGCATATACCTTGATTTATACTTATTTCTACATCAAGGATGCTGGAAAAAAACCTCCGCTCACCCTTCTAACCTAAACCAAGGCATTCATTTCTGCTATTACTATTACAGCATTTTGATTAACTATTTTTTCCTTAAACAAATTGCTACATTTTGCTGTTCTATTAAAAGCAAACAAAATTTAATTTAAAAATATAATTAGGGAACTTCAAAACAGTTGCAAAAGTAGTTTTGATATTGTAGAAATAGTTAATAATCAAATAAAGGAAAATATAGCTCTGAATATATCAGGAAACCAGTCCAATGATTTGAAAGGATTTGGGATCCAGTGGTTTCAACATTACTTCCAGAATTCTCCATTTCAATCTCTACTAGCAGAATTGCCACCTGTAAACATATCATGTTCTTGAACATTTCCACCATTAGTGTTTTCAGAGCTAATCTTCTGTCCTTCCTTTATTGCATGTTTCTGTTATGGGTTGTACAGCAGCTCTTCCAATCTACCCAAAGGAAGTTCAGTTGGATTTCATTTCCTGGATTTGGGATTAGTCTCAACATCCTGAAACCAACTAATGCAACTATTACACTGGACAACAAGTTCAGGACATCATAAAAATATTAATGTATTTTTGTTACAATATATATTCAAGTAGAAATTATATCTTGTTTTACCAGGGAGCATATCCCACTGAACATATTCTAGTTTACTTTTGAATACACTCAGCGATTAGATCATTAAAATGTGAAAATAAGAAGACATTAAGCGAATAGAAGCTTTACTGTGTTCAGTTTTAAGAGAATAGTTATTGCTGCCTTAGCATGTTTTAAAAAGAGACATTTCAGCACGTGCAACTTTTAATCTTGCATGGGGATCTGAATCTACCAAAATGACCTCCTCCTGAAAAAACACTAAACAGCACAAAGTCCTGACCTCTTCTGCATTGAGTTATATACTCTGGTTGTAAGCAAGAAAGCCAGGAAGGAAAATAATACATAAGCTGTTTTCCAATTAATTTTTTTCTGTGAGATAACAGCACCTCACCATACCTTTCTATCATGCAACAGGACAACATATCTGCATTGAAATAAACAAGTAAATCAGCCATTTACTTATATATTACTTATTCTATTTTCAATAAAAAGTAAAGATTAAAAATGTTATGATCAATTAAAATATCTGTAACTAACCATTTTTGTTTCAATTTTGGGATATCCGCATGTACCATACACTTAAAATGCAAAGGGGAAGATGCACTTTTATTTTGTAAAAAACTGTCGTTTATCTAATTTGTTAATACTCCTCTAGACTGACAAATAAACTATTTTTTAAAATTCTGTTTTATTCCAATAACCTGTCTATGGACTCAGTAATGAATTGTTTGGAAATGAGTGCCTATTTTAAAATGTGTCGACTTTCTTTTTTTAAAAAAAAAATCCACAAGTACATTTTGGAAGTCTTCAGTGAACTCAAATTCCAATATTGACAATCAAGATAATTTCTGAGCATTATTATAAAATTGGTAGCACAGCACAATGTATGCGCTTATTCAGCATGAACTAAAAATTAGTAATGTACAACTTACTTTTTTTCAGATGATGTCTTTAAAATAACAAAGTTGAAAGAACTGTTCTGCTTATATTCTCTCTTAGTTTCTTATAATATTGTATTCAGGTGACAGAATATCACTTTTTGGTTACACAGAAAGGGAAATAGTGTAAGTCAAACCCTTAATAATGAAAACTTAAGAAGCCATATTATCTGTCAGACCTCAGATTTTACTTCAAATTTTAATAGAGCAAACAACCCTTGTATTTTTAATTTATTTCTGTTCTTACAGAATGAACTTGGGTTCTATGAGAATACATATAGGAACTCTGAATGTAAAGCCACAACAAACCTTTATTAATATATCATATATATTCGCCAAATAAGCCCATCCATGAAAAAGCCAATTCAAATTTTTAACCACAATACCATGGAAAATGTGCCACATGTTGATAAGCTAAGCCTTGAAATTTTTGTATGTTTTTTCAATATATTCTGAAGCACTTCATTTGTTTTTATATTTTGTAATCAATATATCTTTTATAGAACACATTTTAAATTTTCCTAATTGGCTTATCCTCACATGGTGCATTTTTCAGCAGCATCAATATTTATGTGTTCTCACTTAAACCTTCAATAACCCAAATCCTAATCTCAAAGCTGGCCAGGCATTAGCTTGAGGAGTGGAAATTGCTAGGCCTGACACAAAATGACTCAAGAATTGGTGAAGCCCAGGATCTCCTCTTTATCCCTAAAAGTCATAATATGACATAACACAATATATAGTATAATATAATATATAAGTCACAGTAGCCTAGCGGCTATGACCCTTGTCAACTGGAAGATCGACAGTTTGAAGGCCAAGTATTGCGTGATGGGGTGAGCTCCTGTTCCTGACCTAGCTTCTGCCAACCGAGAAGTTCAAATGAAAATGCAAGTAGATAAATAGGTACTACTTCAGTGGGAAGGTAACAGCATCCTGTGCATCTCATCATATAGACATGCCGGCTACATAATCAAGGAAATGTCTTCAGACAATTCAAGCTCCCTTGGCTAGGAAGCGAAGATGAAAACCATCCTCTAAAGTTGGACACAACTGGGCAGGGGAAACTTATAATATATATCATATAAATCATATCATATATCATCAATCATATACAATATATAAAAATCTTTTAACAAGATTTTGGCCTTTGTCTGCTCTGCATGCATATCTACTACCCTATGTATATTTCATTAGCAATGGGTTCCATGAGATTATAAGCAAACAGATAAGATTTCAGAATGGAACTCAAAATGTTCTCTTAGGCAACGTTATCAAGGCTCAAATTTCAGGAAAGGTTACAAGAGAAGCAAAATTAGAATCCAAGTGGTTTTCATATACCGTAGCTAAAGGGAAACATATTTGCTTAGATTGTAGTCCCAGGACCAATTCAAGTAGACCAGCCCATATTCCTTCCTGAAATCCTGCTGAGCTGTCTTGACAACATTTTTGTAAATGCATCTTTCTATAACATATGAAACATGCTGGCATGCCACAAATCTGGATGGGGAAAAAAGCTAGCTTCCTAGAGAATCTCACTATATTTGGTATACTTCTTGGAACAGAAGTATGTCTCTAGATAAAAATAAAACTAAGCGTGTGAAAAATAAGTAAAAATACTTATTTCCAAAGACTGTAAAATATTTAAATTCAAGTAAATAATTTTTAAAATATTTAAAATATTTAAAAGTATATAAATATGCATTGCCCACTGTTCAGCATTTGGACACTACAAGGAGGTATTCTTTCTTACATCTTGTTTGCTCCTGGGTGGAAAAAAAGCCCCAAATGTTTAGCACAGAGGTTTTCAACATGGGTTGCCAGGGGGTCCGCAGACAAATTTGGTCAAGAAAAAATAATATATATATGAATTGTCAGTAATTAGTTGAAATTGTGGGAATGGGGTCCGTCATGTAGCAACATGTTTTGGACTCCTCAGCTTGAAAAAGGGTTGAAAACCTCTGCTCTAACTGGACAGTAGCTGCATTCAGATTAAGGAAATGATAAAAGTGCATGCAAACGTTTGAGATCTCCAGCACTTCTCATCAAATGAGAGTCCTAAATGCAGGAAATAGGAGGAAGGAAGTGGACGGTTTTTTTTAAATTAAAAGGCAGTTATTAATCATGAAATCTACAACTTCAAATCCATCTCAGAAGGGCAACGGGAGAAGTGAACACACTCGTCATTATTTCATAGCTATAGAGGTCAGGCACACCGAAGAATTACTGAACAAAACAAAGCGTTCTGCCAACAGCGTGTCTTGTCAATATGTCAACAAAGGCGTCTCCTTGACTGAGAGAAGGCAGGAGTATAAAGAAGTGCAGATGTCTCCGTATTTAAAATTTCAGAATTCTACGTTTGGTTATATACAAGCAAAGAGACAATGCAACAAGCCAAATCGTGCAGTAGGAGGTGGCGGGAATAAACTCTTTGACACTCCGCTTGAATTTGCAGGAATTAATCCCCCCTTTGGAAGGAGAATGAGATCCGCCACCGACTACAGCTGCAAAGGATCAAATCAAGAAGCGAGATACGCGATGAAGCACGCGCGTGTGATGTAAATCAACCAAGAGTGTCGGCAGCCGGGCTCTCGATTCGATCCATTCAGCGCATTCTTCCCATTAGAGGGCCGTCCGCGGCGGCTCACGAATGAGGCGAAGGTAGGAGTGGGCTGAGGACTCCGATAGGATCATTGGACTCGTTCCTGAGCGCTGATTGGGTGAGAACAGACGCCTATCAGAACGCCGAGGTGTCTTTTTTTCTCCCCACGCGAGGAGATTGCCTGTGTGCCTGTCATTAAGGAAACGAGTGCAACGAACGGAGAGGGCGACGGCGGGTTGTGGTGTGTGTGGGGGGGGGAGCCGTTTTTGGCCATAGGAGCTCTCGGTCACGAGGTTCTCGTCCTTTCGCTGGTATCTTTCAGAGTTTGGGACAGCTTTTGCTTCCTATCCCTAAAATCAGGCGGTCCCGTTAATGATAGAGCAGTCCCTTCCCTTGCATCATCCGCGTCGTCTCCGTTTGGGCCCAGTCTTAGGTCTGAATTTAATTTATAATTCCATCTGAATTTATAATTTAAGCATTCTTGCTTCTTCTCCCACCTACATCAATTCATCTGCTGATTCTTTGCTGTTCTGCTTTTCTTCTTATGTCGGCTAAATTTGCACCTCAGTTCTTGTAATGCCCCAAAGGTGCTTTTTCAAGAGGCAACTGGACTAAATCTTGTTTTTCTCAGAAGACGGTCCTTCAACTCAGAGCCAAAGACGCTTCTTGGATGAGAAGTGAAACACCTTCAAAGAAAAACAAAGTTGTCTCTTGAAAAAGCACCTTTGGGACAACCATGACCTGAATGACTGAGAATCTCCATAGACACCCAGCTCTGGAATCGTTTCCTGAGTGTCCTCAATGTAGTGTATATTAATGCAAACCTTTTGAGTACCTGTCTGTGTAACAGACAATATTTGTCTAGAAAAAACAGTTTTATTCTTGGAGGAAAGTGGTATTTGGCTTCATTGTAGGAACAATAGCAAATTTGGGAGCATAACAGAGTTGGCAGGGAGCTTGGAAGTTTTCCAGGCCAACTCCCTGCTCAAGTCCTAGTCAAATCCTGCATTTCTCCTTTTTTAAAACATTAAGTTGGATTACTTCTCTGAAATGATATCCTTATGGAGTTTTTTGTGTCAGGGTTTGTTAGGCCTTGGTTTCTGTTTTCCAGAACCATGGTATTGATAGCCAGTATGTCTGAAGATCATTAGACTTCAGAAAGGTGTCTTGGCTTATGTTTGACTTAGTTCTTGTCTTATTTTTTTCCCAGTTCTTGTCTTATTTTTTTCCCTGTTAGCAGTTCTGGAGGAGAAAAAGCTGAGGAAAATAAGATGGATTGGGTGAAGTTACGTTCATATTCCCAGAAGAGGAAAACCCAAAAGAAAACACATTGTGCTTCTCCGTTGCCAGCTAAAGCAGCATCTGTTGCAGTGGTCAGAATGAAGACTAAAGCCAAAGCACCTCAGGAACACCCAGATCTGCTTTCTAAGTTTAGCTGTGATTCTTCCGTGAAAAGTACTGTTGGTAAGAAAAAAGGTGAGATCTTCATGAAAACTTACTAAATATTAATAAATAAAAATAGTATTTTCATCAAGACTGATGTTTCAGACTGTATAATCTCTGTTTCTACTTTTTGATAATCATAGAGGTTTTGGTTACCTGAAGGCTGAAGAAAACCTGCTCTAGTTTGAACAATCCTCTATAATGTAAAGGGAATAGTTGAATGATATTGTTTCTGTTTCCATCTCATTTAAATTGCTCATGCTTTCTGTGAATTTGATTTTCAATTAATATATAGTAGAGAAGAACAATACAGCTCTAAGCCTCAAGATTTTTCACCACAAATGTTTTTTCTGAGTGAAATAAATGAACTTGACTGCTTTTAGTTCCTGGATTTTGGTGAACTGAATCCTGTCCATTGTTGATATCGAAGTCATGATCCAGAGAGTTATTAGAATAATCTGAAATCCTCTCAAAGGTCTGAAGAGGCAATTTCAAGTTTTGATGCTAGCTATTTTTTAAATGCCACATCTCATTCTCTTGCCTTCCCTGAGTTAATGGTGAGGGTCTTAAGTTGAAATGTAGTTGTGCATTCCTGCTGTTATAGGGTCCTGATCTCACAAAAATATACAGGCTAATCATGGTTAGTTTCTTTTAAGGTCTGAAGATTCATAAGGAAGTAACCAGGTGGTTTGATGAGGTCCCATTTCACCTCTGTGCTTCTGTTTCCTGAATAGCTCAAGTTTGTACTTTCCAAATAAATA
>JANHFO010006880.1:71936-86528 GCA_032468095.1 Pareas carinatus
AGATGATTGGCCACCGGTTCAGATTTATGACGGTTGCAGTGTCCCAGGGTCATGTGATCACCTTTTGCGACCTTCTGACAAGCAAAGTCAACGGGGAAGCCAGATTCACTTAACCACCGAGTTGCTAATTTAACAGCTGCAGAGATTCACTTAACAACTGTGGCAAGAGAGGTCATAAAATAGAGCAAAGCTCAGTTAACAACTGTCTCGCTTACCAACAGAAATTTTGGGCTCAATTGTGATTGTAAGTCGAAGACTACCTGTAAGACTCCCCTGAACAGGCAATGCAAACATTTCCCCTTTGAAAACTTAAAGCTGAAGCTGAACTGGTGTCTAGGTATATGCTTTTCCAGAAAAAAGAAACAGTGTCCGAAAAGGCCTTTCCATAAATGTCTTTATACTTTTGATTTACCTGGGTTGCACTGAACGAAGAGGAATGGTCTTGGGCCACATATAAAACATAGAATATAGTTAATATATATAAACAAACTTCCTTTTAAAAAAATCTGTTATTATATCTTATGTAATTTTTATTACATCTTATGAGGCCGCATGTGGCCCATGGGCCATGGATTGGACACACATGCTCTATACAGTAATGGCATGGGTCCAATGTGATCTTTCTTGCTGGAAGTTCAATAGATGAATAGAAACAACCAGGACTAGGACTTGGGAGCTTATAAAGGTAAAAATACAACAAACCCCTTGAATTGCTCCCAAAAGCAAAGTGGTAACCAGTGCAGGTCTCAAAACAATGTTGCTATGCTAGTAAATTGTGTGGGTCTCATAACTGCCCAAGCTTCTCCATTCAAGAGTAGTCAATGTTTTTGAGTCATTTTTAGTGGCAGCCCCATGGACAGCTTATTGCAATGGTCCAAGGGAAAGATGATGCAGTGACTGAACAGTCACTGTTCAGGAAAGGTTGTAACTAATGCATCAGAAGAAGCTATGCGAAGGCTTTTGGAGCACAGTGCCACGTGTTCTTTGAATTAAATTGAATAACCAGAAGGGGGAGCATTTCTCCTTTTGAAGAGAAAATAAGTTTAGAGAATAGGCAAGGTTTTTCAGTAATGTTTTGCCATAGCCTCTTTCCTAGGCTGAAAGTGATCATTCAGCTCACTTTGTGCCTAAGGCAGGATTAGAACTCACTGTCTCTCATGGTTTCTAGTCTGATGCCTTAGGCCCTACACCAAACTGATTCTCTATGTCCCCCTTACATAAAACAAATCATTTAGGTAACCACAAGACTTTTAGATAAGCATAATAATGCTGAAGATCTTAAAAGGTATCTATTTTCCTCCTTACTCTTGCTCTTGTAGTAACTTCTACCTTCTGTCTCCTTAGGGCAAATGAAAAGCTCTGTTACAAAAGCATTACCAAAAATTCAAGAATACTCTGAAGTGACTCAGTCGGTTTGTCCTTCATCTGAAGAAAGGTGGGGAATTATAGGCATTCAGGACTTCTTACATTTTTTGTTTGTTTTAATCTTATGAAAGGTTCTAGATTTCTTTAACAGTATAATTCCATGGGGACTGGGATGATGGGACTGTAATCCATCATATCTTAATGGGGTACAAAAGGAATGGTGTTCTTGGACCAGTTTTCTTACCAACAGCATTCTCATTAAATGAATGCACAGGAGCAAGCATAATACATTTACTGTTTTATTGAAGGAGGTTGGAGATATTTGAAAAGATCTGAAATAGTCTCTGAAAATGTAATTGCCCTCATTCTTTTTTAAATAGCATCGAATTAAATTGCAATGAATATAGAAGCACGGAGGTGATCAGCAATATCAATGACATGGAAACAACTCCTTTAAACGTAAGACAAATTATTGTGAGATCACTTAAAGTGAATAAATTTTACTGGTGTGGAGGCATAGATGAGGATAGTATCCAGGATTCCATTAAACCACTTTCAGCTGTGATTGTAATTTGAGAAAGTTGGTTGTATCTGGCTCCCATTGACTTAGATTAGGTTCACACAATATACAATCATAAATTAACCAAGCTATTGACTTAAGTCATGAAACATTAACCAGGGTTAAAACTAGGTTTAGTATGTTTTATAAGTTTACTCGGACATGAAGAAGGATCCGATGAGAAGTTAGAGTACTTTAAAATATCCGGGGACATTGTGGTGTCCTTTCCAGTCTTCTTGATGAGAAGGATGATAATCATAATAATTTATTAAATATATATGCTGTCTGGCTCTCAGCAACTGTGTGCAGTTTACAAAATGGTTAAAACATTTGAAATAAGTAACAATATGGAAATATAGAAAAAAAGTAATAAGATGTCAAATTAAACAAGCCCAGATAGCATAATGAGCCGTAGATCAATGCATGTATGCATTTTATTTGCTTGCTTGCTTGCTAATATGGTCTCTTTGGGTCCACTAGTGTAATAGTTTGATCCTAAGAATGATAGTCCCTGCTTGAGGAAAAAAATTGCTATCACAAAATCACAGCATAGCTTAGGTAGGTTAACTGAAGAAAATATATAGAGGATTACTCCCAGGAAACAATTTTTGATAAATTTTATGATGATATTTGCTATGACAACTGATCTTTCATTATTGCCCATAGGGTTCCTTGCATTTAGCCTCTGCAAGTACACAAAGCCTGAGAAATAGTGAAGATACTTCAGGTGAGTGTTCCACATATATGCTACGCTATTCTTTTTTACTATAAGTTCAAGCTTTAGTTTTGCATATGGGACTCATAAAGTAACACTGATTTATAACATCCCTGCTCCGTGTCAGTTTTTCTCATGAGGATTGGTATCATTTATTATTTGTTCATTTCTTCAAATTTGTTATAGCCCTCCAACTCCAAAATAAAAAAAAAATCAATAAAAACTGATAAAACATAAAACACATAGCCTGGACTAAACCAACCTCAGAGGCAATACTAATCAAACATCTCAAAAATGCAATGATACATTAGCACCTGGGACTAAAACCAGATTTTAAGAGCTAGGAGAGAGGACACAGTCCTTTTCTCTGGGAGAATGTTTGAGGAGGGGACAGGACAAGAAAGGACAATGTTTAATAAAAAAGGACCTTCTGTGTGAATACATATAGAATAAGCAAAAACTATTGGAGAAAAGCGGTCCCTCAGATATCCAAACCCTAAGCAATACATATATTATAATTTGGGGCGAAGAAGAAATCAACGGAGGAATCTAGAACTTTGTTTAGATTTTTTTTTAGCTACTAAAAATTGGGTTTTCAGTTTATGCTAGTAATGTCCTGTCAGGCAAAATGATTATTAATTTGAAAATTTTAGTCAGAATATTTTTGAACTATTTTCAGACTATGATACCTCTCTCTTGTATCTCCAAGGCTTGTAGAGGCCAGGACTATAAATGAATTTTCAACCCTGCTACCATGAGAAATGGCAGCTTAAAGTGGCTCTTTGTAGTAAGCGTTAGTCTTGCTTTCTTATTTCGTTTGTTAAATTCATGCGCCACTTCTTTACAGCAATTGAATAATTAAACCCTTGATTTGGCAGACCATTACAGGAGATGAGTACATATGTGAAACCTAGATGTCCATTAAATTCACAAATGAGCCAAATATACACAAACAATGCAATTTATATGAATAATTTGGAATTTGGAATTCTGTTGAATCCTAAGTCTGCTGTAGCAGGCTTCTATAAAGGTTTGCTGGTTTGGAATATCATTCAAAACAGATGTTTGCCTGGAAATATGATTGTTTAGAAGTTTTCATGTTCTCAAAATACGATTAACCAGAAAAAGTGCCATATTTTGTTCAGTGAATCTTAGAGAACTCATTTAAACCTATTTTATTTAGGGGAACTGTAGTTTTGGGAACTTCACCTTTACTAAAGATGTCTCAGAAAACATAATATAAATATTATATCTATAATATATAAACATATATAAGTACATACTTGATTAATTACATTAGGTAAATATATATAGAATTGTAATTATTTACTGTTAAATTGTGTGTGTGTTGTGTGCATACAATTTAACAGACTATTCTTTTTTGCTTTGTTGTATTTTTTCATTTTTTTCCCTTGACAATGTTTTTTTTTACCATCGTGATCTTTGAGGTGTTTTTCACTTTTTCAGTCATTATTTCAAAAGCATTAAAATAAATTAAAAATAACATGTATTATATCTGTATATCTGTCAACCAATTAAAATGTACTTTAGCACACAAGTCACCTTAATGTTCTTCCTGATTGACATATTGTTTGATTATTTTTTGCTTTTTAATTGAAGCAAAAATAATACATAGCGAAAAAGAAAAGAAAAACACACTGTATATACATACTGTATATGACAATTCTACCTGTGCATTTCAGTAAAGGGTATTGATATTTCATTACAAAAATCCATAGCTTATCAGTGTCAATCAGTAATTTGTTCATATGTTTCTCAAAACATCGACTCAACATACCATTGAGTGGTTAGGGTTTTATGTTTATCCCACAAGCCCTCATTTTCTGATTGTTTATTAAAGGCAAATCTGGTTCTAACTGGATTGGTGTGCTATTGTGCATGTATATTCATTTAAGAACAGATTCATGGTAACTAAATTTATATATGTTTGTGCATATATAATTTGATGTAATTGTTAAGGTGGTGGCCTAGAAGCCAAGAGACTATGAGTTCTAGTCCTGCCTTAAGCATGAAAGCCAGTTGGGTGAATTTGTGCCAGTCACACCCTCTCACAGGGCTGTTGCTGGGAAGAAGAGAAGGAGGAAGGAGTGTTATGTATGTTTGCCACCTTGAATTACTTATATTTTAAAAGGCGAGATAAAAATATAATTAAAAATAGCTATGTATACAAACTCTTTGAGTATATTTGGTACCTCAGTTATAGAAATACAATTAAGTTTTCTTTTTTCCCTTGTTGCTAAATATACTTATTTGGGATAGAGGGCACCATTTTGTCATGGAGAATTATTGTTTTACTTTGATCAATTTGTATGCCTCATTTTTGTGTTGTAACAGTGCACTTCACAATGGAGAGGTAAGCAATTTAATAAAAGGTAATCGTCCTGTATTATTTTCCTGCTGCTTCCTGCAGAAACTTTTCCAGACTTCTGCAAAGTTAAAATGATCTTTTGATAATGTTACATTTTGCTTTAATTCCAGGAATGACATTACCAACAGGAGTTTCAGACTTTTTGCTGGATTGTTTGGATATGGAAACCACTCTGGATTGTAGTTATATCAACACTATTGATTCTACAAGTAGTTATTCATCACCTGAAAAGTTTAGGAATGAAACTGCCTTAGGTACACATTTTTAAAATTATTTGTGAGACTAAATTAAGAAAAGAGATGCATGCACATGTCTCTTATGTTTTGTATATGTGCATGCATCTAGGCTTTTTCCCTTGAATTAGAAGGCAGACCATTAATGTGTTGTATTTTGATATACTTGGTACAATAAGGGAGGAAAGCAGATTAAACAGTCTTCTGCCCCATGCGTTTTAATTTGTTGATGTATGCATATTCCTTCAATCAACTCATGAATTCAGAATCACCCTTATTTTTTAACTTTTGATTTGGCAATTCCTGATAAGTTTCTAAACCTAGAGATAAATCAGTGCCTTTATGCATTAAGCAAAACCTTTGCTTCAGATTATATTCCCATTATCAACCTATTTGTTAGCTCTCCTGAAACATATGGGAAATGTTCTGAAGTCATTATAAAAAGGCATTATTAACACTATAGACCTTTCTGGATTTTTTTAACAGAACCATTAACTGCATTGTCTTCTGTTTTCAGAAGACACTGCTAGTTCCGAAAAACACCTTGCGTGCAAGAATTCAACTCTCTTGGATACCAGCAAAGCCATCAACATAGACAAGATGCCGCAACTGCTAAACCTTTCTAAAATACTCGGTAACTTTCAGAATATGATATATAACATTTTATTTAACTTTGCTATTGAAATTATATAGAAAACAGAACTATATATTCAACAGCTGGCTTAGGGTTGGGTAGGAATATGATATGGATGAACTTGGGTTAAAAAATAAAAGAAGCTGAAGGAGAAAAGTAATGGACAGAGCAAACTACATGTGCCAGTGGAAATGACCTCATCATTGAAGTCCAAACACTTCTCAAACTTAATTTGGCTTAGGAATCTTGTTACAGATAGTTCTGCATGTCCTGGTTTTATCCATGAAGCAGCATTTCCTGCTATTCATTTCAGGAGCCAGCTTAAGCCAAGTATATTGGCTTAATAAAATGCTGGTCATATTTTGTATTTCGCCTCAGTGGAATAAGAATTATATCTGAATATGAAGAGGGAAGAGGAAAGAAGTAGGGTGGGAAAACACTTCCTTTACTGCAATTAGAAGATCTTAAGGGCCTTTTGTTGTCAGTTCCCTATTTTATGGAGTAATTCTATGGGCTAGAGAACTAGCACAAACGGATCCATTTTTTTCTTCCTCTCTTGCTACTTTTTGCCACGCACTGCAAGAGAGACATGGGGAGATAAGAGGCTCGCCCCTCCCCACTCTAGACTTATACTTCCATCCACAATCACTTGAGCTAGAAGAGACATCTGGGGGAAAATTTATGAATTTCACCTCAAACTGGTGAATACTATAAGGGATTTCTGGCAGCAGGTGGCCATGGTGTCCAGAGGTACTCCATTGAATAGGGAAAATGGCACCCCCTCTGATGTTTATGCGAGATATTTCTCTGTAGAAGGGTAGGCAAGGTCTGCAAGTAAAAGCAGCAATCACAATGCCTGTTCAAATCAGATGAAGTTCTTGAAATGTTCAGCTGTATATTGTTGCCTGATCCATAAATAAGAGGAACTGGTATATTAATGTTTTAAAGCACATAAATAGCCTCCCAAAAACCTAAGACATGCAAAACACATTGTGGTTAAGTTTTCTGTAGGAGAAGACAGCCTAGCAGACCAAGAGTAGTGGAAGGCCATTCTTGGTAACCAGAGGGTAGGGGCACTGCTCACAACCCAACTGAAGTAAAAACATTGCCGTCAAGGAAATGAAGTGTCACAGAGAGACTACAAAGCACCACTTCCACTTTTGACATAGAGCAAGAAAAGACAGGCAGAATTCATTTCATGGTGGCTCAAAGAGGCGTATTTCTTTCTTACATGTTTATTTCTTCAATGTGTATGGGTACTCCCTTACCAAGCAACTTTGTGTAGCTAACAGAGAATTAAAAATAAGAAAACTTAAATAAGAATTCATAAACACATCATGCTAGACACAAATGTCTAGCATGCATCATATTCAAGGGTTCTTATACCACCTTGGCCCATTGCTTGGAACAAAAGCCAAGTCTTCATTAAGGCAGGTGAGATCAAGTGACAAGTGGGCACCTTTATACTGGGGCAAGTAAATCATAAATGAGCCCTATGACATAGACAATTAGAAATATTGTACTATATTCTGCTTATGGTATTCAGCTAAATTCAATCTCTTCCAGGTACCCCTTTACGAGTCCAAGACCAGAAGATTGCCAGGTAAAAAGAGAATTATCTTTAAATTTGATCATTTATTTTCTTTATATTAGTAGTGTTCACAAATCTGATGGTGCAAAACAGCTTGCAAGAATAAAGATACCAACAATCTTACTGGACTCCAAATATATTCTCTCATAAACCACAACCACAATAGAAGAGTAATTTAAACTGCCACTATGAACAGGCGGCTAGTGCTGCTACTATTGTAGGAACAATTTATTTTTTATTTCACAATATAGTACAAAGTTAAATATATTTACGACAGTTGAAAAAGTGATCATAATCAGAAATCTTAAATTATATAAACAGTAACGTTAAGGTCTAAGTCTCACTCGCCAGAGCCAGCAAGTTTGTGTCACAGATGCCAATTTCCATTTATATTTCACTCTACAGTTAGGAAAGCAACAAAAGCAATTGCATTTAGTATGAATAAAAGAACTCTATGAATTGTCTTGGCATTTATGCCAAATTTCCAAGAATTGTGCAAATCTTGCTGAGAACTCTACAGGTGAGACCAACGCTATTGAGTTCGGAAGAATTCCCTTTTAGAGGTTACACTTTTTACTTTGTATCTGTAAAGGTAAAGATGTCGCCTGCCTAGTCATTTTCAACTCTAGGGGGCAGTGCTTATCTCTGTTTCTTAGCTGAGAGAGCCAGTGTTGTCCAAAAACACTTCCCTGGTCATGTGGCCAGCATGACTATCCACAGAACGCTGTTACCTTCCCACTGAAGTGGTGGCTATTTACCTATTTGCATTTGGTTGCTTTTGAACTACTAGGTTTGCAGGGGCCTGGGCCAGGAGTGGGAACTTACCAGTTGCGTGCGTTGGGGTCTCGAACCTGGTCTGTCAGGTTTCCAGCTGACAAGTTCAGTGTCTTTAACTGCTGAGCCCTCACATACCTGTGGTGAGACCAGTAAAGGTTTGTATTAAAGCAGTTAAACCTATGAATTGTTTTGTCTGATTAGCTGATATATAACACGTAATATCTCTACTCAGTGTTGAGATTGGCTCCAACCCTCCTGACTCTTTATAAGAGCCCTAAAATTTGGTTAGGGCAGATGCTTTGGGGTCCAAATGGAGGAGTTTCATACTGAAGGCGGTTAACTTAATTAAAAGCTAATCCCACATCGGCTCTCTCTATCTGATGACTTTAATATTCTTTAATGTTTATTATGCTGTAAGCCACCCAGAGTAGTTTGAAACAAGATGGGCAACAAATACATTTAATAAATAAAAATAACTGTTATTGCATACAGGTAGTCCTTAACTTATAACCACAAATCAGCCCAAAATTTATGTTGCTAAGCAAGGCAGTTAAGTGACTTTTGCCCCATTTGGTGACCTTTTTTACACAGTAGCTAGTTAAGCAAATCACTGCAATTAAGTGAATCATAGCAGTCATTAAACAAATTTGGCTTCCCCCATTGGCTTTCCTTGTCCAAAATCAGCTGGGAAATATATGCCAATTCCCAAGTGCCTGAATTTTGATTGTGTGACCATGGGACTGCTACAACAGTCAAAAGTGAAAAGCCGTCAGTCAGTTTTATCAGTGCCGTCATAACTTTGGATAGTTGTAAGTCAAGGACTAGTTGTACAGTGCTCCACCCCCCCCCCCCCGCCTCTAAGCACATTGGGCTAAAAGTGTCTTCCACAGTTCTTGATCCACAGCCATCTAGTGGTATCCAATTGATTGCAGTCTTTGCTGGACGTTGCTCACTCGTGGAGCACGTGTCCAGCAAAGCACATTCTTTGTTCCGTCCCTGTCTTGGAGAGTCTTCCGGAATTAATTCTTTGTAGAACTTCCTTGCTTGTGACATGGTCCTGATATGAAATACAAAGAATTATTCTGAGGCAACATTGTTGGAAGACGCTGATATTATGAACATTCTTGTAGACTTTCAGAACTCACTGGCATAGGTGGCATTTGGTATGACAATGGCATTAAATCTGATCTTGGCTGCTGTGTTTATGGCAGATGGGGTCCATACTGAGCACATTTGTTGGAAGACAGCAGCTGCTTTGCCTGTTTGACATTTGACATCTGCCTCTGTCTCCCTGTCTGAATCCACGATGCTACCAATATAGTTGAATTGTTTCACAAATTTCAAGGCCTCACCTTCTAATGTTATCAGGCGTTATTTTGAACATTGCCGATTTGGTTAATTAGGGAAGCAGAAATGTTTCATCTTAATACATGGAGACTTTTATATGCAATGCTAGTTATAGATTTTTTATAATGTTTGAACATATAATATATTAATATGACAGTCTTTTGCCAGCAGAAAACAATCCAAGCAGAAACTGCCTTCTGAACCCACAAATTCTTCATCTGTGGTATCAGGTAAAAAAAAAAGTTTTTTTTTTACTATGTGTAAGGTAGCTAGTAGATATTTTTTCTATATATATTACTGAGATAGGATTATGTCAGCACCCTATTTATAGTGATTCCTTTAAATACTCTCTAATCATATGTTATACTACAGCTTGATTGCAATCCTCTTGCTGAAAAGATCATAACTAAAATAGTTCCCTTCTCATCCTCTGCCTTGCTTTGCTGTCATTCATGGAATTTGTTTACATGCCCTACAATAATTTGGTGTCATATTTTCTCACAAGACTGATCGGGGATCTGGAAATGTATGTCTCGACTTAACTATCCATAATTTTGGCTTGCTCGGGAGCCTAGATGCACTACCCTATCTAAACATGTGAACATTTAAAAATAATTGTAAAATAAAGAATGTTTGAGGTAATAATCCTGTGTGTGTGTGTGTGTGTGTGTGAACTCAAGGCAGTGAATCAACCTAATTTCCCTGCCACTTATTTTCTCCACAACAACAAACCTAAAAGGTGAGTTGGGCTGAAAAAGGATGGTCCAAAACCATCCAGCCGGCCTTCCTGCCTGTGGGAGGCCTAGAACTCTCTCTTCTGGCTTCTAGGCCTTATACCAAACTGGCTCTTCACTGCAGCTGTTACCATTTGTTATGGAAGTTGCACCTTTTTGTGGGATTACATGGCTGTTTCCTGAAGAACATTTTGAGTCTGAAACTCTAAAGTCAGTTGCAGTCAATTTAGTGAATGTTCATCCCAGATTTTCAGGGAGATCTTATGAGGAGGAATTATTCAAAGTAGTCTTCTATGCAGTATTCAGATTTAGCTGATCTTTAATCATGATAAAGTGAACTGAAAGCCGAGGCAGTTCACAAATTTGTTGAGAACTCTTTCCATTCTCTTTGAAAGGTCATGCTCAAAATAAATAGAAAATGGCCCATTGATAATGCAAGTCACTGACATTCATTGTACCTTAATATTAAAGTATATGTGGGTCTGTCTGTCTGTCTTATCTATTTATTCTTTTTCCTAGTGTAAAAATGAATAAAGAACAGAAGTTGTACATCACACAGTATGATTTGAATCCTCTCAAACCATGTATTTTCCCTCCCCCCTTGGTAGTAACTTCTACCTCAATATTTTGTCTAACCCAGTATTTTATTTCGTTATGACATAATCAAACACTTTGTTCCTATGCCAATAGAACAGTAAAAATATTCATGCATGAATGTGCCTTCAAACCAAGCTCCAGATCATACCAAATAATGTCCTTACATCAGAGGAGAATGTGCTGAAAGGACATGATATAGAATATTATGTAGCCAAACACTTCCTCTGACACTATTAAACACCTATTTCCATGCCAATCATAGAGGGAACAAATTAATTAAGAACTGTGGGTGTGCATTCTATTATAAAACATTCACAAAAAGTAGACCAGGATTGTGCAAAGGTTGGTGAGCAGAATTGCCAAAAAAAAACACCCTTACCGAAGCTATTTTAATCAAGATGGAAGGGGGAGTGCAAAAATGTTTCTCCCTTCCCCTCATTACTTATGTGATGGGGGAAAGAAAGAACCCTATTAGAATGGTGATCTGGAGAGCATTTTGGGACAAGCATGGAATGGTGGAAGCAGGGAAATCAAGTGAACGAGAGAAGTTTTTTTAAAAAAGTCTGATTCTTCTCAGATATTAGGTTGGAAGACAGGGTTACTGAGGCAGGATTGCTGTGGTGAGAAGCATTGGGCACGGAAAACATAAAAATTAGTATTCCTACCTCTGTTGGAAGCCAGTGCAGCTGTGTAAGAGATTTCTGTACTGTTTTCAACTCAATGCATGAAGTCCAGCCCTTAAGACGTAACTTGCTGCACTGCCTCAGTTTCCAAGCCAGTATCAGAAGGACTAAAGAAGGATCTGCAACACTTTGATTGGCTGCTAGTTGGGAAAAGTGGTGGCAAGCTGCAAAATCACAGCTATTTCTGGCTGCAGGCTGCACCCCAATTTTTTTGGTTGCTATGGTAACAGTTGTGAGTACTTGATTCATCGAAAAGTTAATTGGTACTCTTGAATACATACATCAAGTGCAAATTCTCATTCCCTCTTTGTAGAGAGATTTTGAATAAAGTGGGTAAGCTATATATAGAGTGAAGATATAATTATATGTTCTGAAATTGGGAATAAGCGCATGATGCTGTTGATCAGCCTCTGCGCCACAAATCTATGGCTGGCAAAAATAGGGCCATTTGTTTCTGATGATTTGAAACAGTGTTTTGTTGTATTTTTCAGGGAAACAAGTGTACAAATTTTTGTCTGCAAATGAAAACAGATTTAAATCACAGCCTTCTGAAGTTTCATTATTGCTTCCAGAACAAAAAAAGAAGGTAATAGTTTTTAATGCTCTTAGGCTGTCATGTGTTAATTGAGCAATACCTTTATTTCAATGCACAGTTACTCGTGTATTTAATCTCTTTACCACAACCCACTGCTTTTGCAGTCTAAGGAGTATATCTTTACTCATTACAGTGAATCACAATTGTGAGAATTTCAACTGAAGTGTTAAATTATTCCTTGCCAGGCTGTTATAAAAAACATAACAAAACACCCTCACCAGACGAAGTAGTAACACATCTATATTTATTGATAGAATTGGACATGAATTGGACATGATTTCCACTTGACAATTGTAAGCTAGTACTAAAGCACTGCATTCTTCTTCAAAATATCAAACTGGTCTGAACGATTGAAAGAGGACTGTAATTGGGGGCTGTAATGGATATAAAAGAAAAACATTCCCTTGAACTGAACTCAGCTCCAAGCAATTACATGCATATATCCATGTAGCTATCTTGACATGATAACAGAAGTGTTTTGCTGTTATCTCCTGAGATATTTTTCGAATTTCCCAATCTGGTCTACAATCCTAGGATTTCCTGTTTGTCCCTCATTGAAGTCATAATCAAATGTAACCCTGCTTAGCTTTTTCAAGATTAGCCAAGCCTGATTAAATGCTGCTTCCTTCTCTGGCTGTAATAGATTACTATTATCAAGGAAAGGGGTAGAATGATAGGCCAAGGTTTCTCACCAACATGCTTCTCATTAATGGTAAGTGACAGAAGAATGCTTTCAGTGGAATGTGACAGATAGAAGGAAGAATTATTTAACCAGTCCTCTGTTTGCTCATTCTTGCCCACAATATTTCTCGAGTTTCTCACATGTCCAGCCAGTGTTATTTTCAGTTTTAGAGTTAACACAAGAATCATGGGAAAATACTTTTTGATACTGTTCTTCTGTTCTTACATGCAGATGCCTCAGAAGTGGCAATTTAAGTTGTTATGGTGGAAACAAGACTTATGAGGGAGAAAATCCTTTATAATATATAGTCTATATCCTTCTCTTCTTTCATGGACTTATTAGAGGATCTTAAGGAACTGAAGTCACAAAAATTTTAGAAATACAGAACAGAATACTAAGAAGGGGGAAAAACATGTTGTTGGCATCCAGGTTTACCAGAAAAAGAGACCCCCAAACAATGGAAAATATTTTTTATAGCAGTTGAGGGTTGCAAAGTGGAAAATCCTAGGAATCTTATTTGCTAGCCATTTTGGGGAAACTAGGCAGGTCCTTGTCAGTGTCCCTGGAGTTTGTTCTATTGTTAGACAAAATTCAGGGAGACAGAGGAAAATCAATGGATAAAGGGGAAGGAAGGTTGAAGTCACCAAGCCGATTGAAGCCTTGGAGTTAGTTTGGTAAAAATGGCCTTGGGCGGGACTGTGAGCTGGGGACTAGGCTTTTATCCTTTGGTTTAGATGGGATTGCAGGGGGCTTTGTTTTGGGGCCGGGAGGGTCAGTTTGAGTCTGATAGGAGGAGGCAATGAGTGGTTGTGAGTTTGACTCCTGTCATGTCCAGAAAACAGGGATGAAAAAGGATGCAGTCCCCATTTTTGTTGCTAGATTTATTTTCTCCAAAAACACCTGTTCTTTACAATAGTGGAAGAATGAATGTAATCCCCATATAATTTGTTATGCTTGTAAAAGTGAGATCAAAAATGCAAAATGCTTTGTTCACATTAGGTTATTTTAAATGTAAGTACGTTTTTCACTAGTCTTGATTTTATACTGATGCACATTTCCTTTTCTTACTTTAGACTGAGGATCAGCAACCCGTCGAAAGGAAATGCAGAAAAAAAATATTTGAAAGTGTCTGTTCTTTACCTTCTCCTGATGTGCCACCTTCATTTGGAAAAAACAGCTCCAAGGAAATGTGTGGGATTGTTGCATCCAAGCCACCAGATACTGACCTGGTATGTAAACTACTGCCTGAGTCTGAACGCCATGGGGAAGGTGGAGCGTATGATTAAATGGAAATAAGAAGGCATATAAACCATATTGAACCTCGCACTTAGAAATACTGACATACTAGCAGAAAATCGACAGCTATGAGTTGAGAAGAAGGAGAATGCCTTTATCCATCTACAGGTGAAACTCAAAAAATTAGAATATCGTGCACAAGTTCATTTATTTTAGTAATGCAACAAAATGTGGAACCAATATATATGTGGTAGACTCATTGCACGGAAAGCAAGATAGTTCCAGCCTTGATTTGTCATAATTTTGGTGATTATGGCTTACAGCTCATGAAAACCTCAAATCCACAACCTCAGAAAATTTGAATATTACGTGAAATCTATAAAACAAGGATTGTACATAGAACAATATCAGACCTCTGAAAAGTATAAGCATGCATATGTACTCAGTACTTGGTT
>JANHFO010006880.1:102025-116117 GCA_032468095.1 Pareas carinatus
CATCCAACCGCCCTGGGTGAGGGGGGGGGAGTTCTGTCGGCACCTCCCGCTCCGCTGCCACCGCCCGTTTCTCTGTGGATGGATAGACGAGCGACACCAGCACAATTCTGCCTGGAGGGTGGGGACCATAGGAGGAAAGAGGTCGGGGGCAAAATAAACAAGGGCGGCTTGCTACTTTTCTGCCTGCCTATAACAGTTGCTGTGGCTTCAGGCAGCCAAGACCAATAAATGCTGAGGAAGTGTTTCACCTGCCGGACTGCAGCATTTATAAGATTTTAAGAGTATTTTATAGGACCCTGGCAGAGATTAAGGGACAATCCCTGGAAATGAAATGCTTTGTACATCCTAGCAAAATAATCATTGTATTCTGCGCCAATTCATCCAGGAAGAAGTCCTTTCTAACAATTCCTCTCCGCTCTCCCTTTTATGAGAAAATGATAATGAGTAGTTGGTACCAGGGAATGTATGTGAACAATAATGAGAGGACAGGTAAATAGATGAAAACTTAACACGTGAGGACTTTTCTTTTAACCTCCTTTTCCTCCTCTTTCTCTCCCCCCTTGTAATGGTGCAGTTATCATATTAAAATTTCCCCAGGACATAATGTCTAAGCCTTTCTGAATCCAGTGCAGCCAATCCATAAAAATCAAGATGCATGAAAGGCTGGTCTGAATGAATTTGTTCATTCTGATAACTGAAACTTTCAATTGCTTTTTTTTATTAAATTGGCCACAAGAATAAGAACAATTGACTAAAGGTGTAATAAGAATTGACCAGATAGAAAATCTGTCTTACTACCATTCAGAGGGGAATCAAGAATTTAGATATGGAGAAAAGTATTTTTGGTATCTGTATCTTGTTTTTTTAAAGCTGACTCCAGCTTGGAGAGAGCTGTGATTTAAATGGGGGAAGTTGCACACTAGAGGGAACTAAAATACTTTCCCCTACTCACTTCCTTTGTCTTGACAACAATGTCATGAAACTGTTCGTTTAGGGAAAAAGAAAGTGCAAGATATGAGTCGTGGATCTTACTAATCAATTTTGATCTTAGGTCAAGCTAAATCAGGCAGCTGGCCTTGAGGAAAATATACAGATATCATTGTAGATGTAGCTTGTGTACTTTTGCCATAGCTTTGGTTTATAATTGCATCTCTTTCTGTCATGTCAATAGTATTTATCTGGAACACAGGGACAAATTCTGGCCTTCAAAACAAAATAGGGCCATAAGAACTGTTTAAGTGGTATAATACAGTTTGAATCCATTCCTCCATGGAAAGGCGTTTGACCTGAGCCTGTGAAATTACACAATGCAGTCATCTAGGACTTTGATCTTGCAGAGACCTTGATCTACTGATCATGTCAAATTCCTCGGTGAGGTAATCAAGAATTGATTTATATTGCCCTTTGGTTTTTTTTAAAAAAGTAAGTAGTCCTTATCTTTTGTTTTAGATACTAAATATGTATTAATTAATTGCCCTGATGAGGTCATTTTTTTCTATTGTCTTGCTGTAAGTGTTAAAAATTACATTACAAAGCAGTATTACAAATGAAGGTGTTCCAAGATAATGTTGCAGGATCTGGGTTAGTCACTGGATCCAGAGGTTTTGTCTTCTGAGCTGTTGGACTTGTGCTGAAGGCCATTCTCATGGAACTTCTCTGAGCATGAGCCCAAAAGCTCAGAAGACTAAACCTCTGGTCCTGGTGATTGATCCAGATCAGATCCTGCTAGAAAGCAGTATGTTCATCACAAAAAAAAGAATAGGATTCATCAATTTCACCTAGAGACCTCTGAAAGTAGCTATAAAAAATAGTGTTGGTATTTCTGTTCCTGATCGATGTATTCACATACGCACAGCCTTTTTAAGACTCAGACTAAGCAATTCATAAAATAAAATTTGGAAGGGTCCGTTATAGTTTCATTGCCTGTTCGGAGCAGAATGCCCAGCTTCCATTTGCATACGTGCAGAGAAAGAGGCCCACAACATTTCTGAATAGTCAACCTACTTTTTTATTGCCACAGAGTTCTTTTTTTCCAACATTTGATAGGAATCTGCTTTTCTTTAATTTAAATCTATCATTTTGTTTCTGCACTGTTGAATAATGGAGGACAGGTCTTCATCCATTGTGGATAAAACTAGGAATTCGTTCTGATCTTTTGTAGATGTTTGTCTCCATCTACACTTCTGAATGTTGATCGGCAAAAATCATGGTAATAGGATGGTTTTTCTTCTCTCTGTGTCTAAAAAAACCAGATACAATAGTTTCAATGTTGAAATACAGCTTTGTTGGCTGGCTATCTTACTTTTCAGTTAGCAACAAACCCTGGTTGTAAAAATTCTTGATTTCCGGTGTGATGGGTACAAATTCCAAACTTTATACTATGAATTACTTGCTTGTAGAAGACATACATTCATTTCCTTATACTCCATCTAGTTTGGTTTCCATGCCTTAAGTTACCGTGTTTCCCCAAAAATAAGACACTGTCTTATATTAATTTTTGCACTCAACGATGCTCTAGGTCTTATTTTTCCACTGAGGCTGCCCAGAACTGGAAGTCCGAGGCCTTATTATCGGGGAGGTCTTATTTTCGGGGGATGCCTTATATTTAAGTGAGAGGCAAAACTGTAAGTAGGTCTTATTTTCGGAGGATGTCTTACTTTCGGGGAAACAGGGTATCAGCTCTATAGATATTGGCAATGAAAATTGTTCTTTTTATTAACAGAATCTCAAAACAAGACTGCATATATTTCATTCAGTACATATATTGGTACATGTGTCTATATATGGTACAGTTCATTTTATGTGCAGGTCTGTATATGTCCCATCCACTTATTCTACCCAATGGATGGAACACAAAACAAGGCCATCTCCCAATAGTCTTCTATATGTTTCCCAAATATTTTTTGATGGTTTGGGACCTTGTGAAATGTTTTTTGGCATGGAAGATTCCGAGTGGAATGGGAAGAAATAGAAAACCTACTGTGTGAAAATTATACATGGGTGATCATGGAATTAATTAATGTTGAGGATCACCTTGTATCTGGATGTATACATATGTCCCCACACACCTAAACAAGATAGCACAATTTTGAAAGCCAAGTACATCATGAGGGATAAATAAATCAGTAGTTATTGGGCATGATAGTTGTAGATGTCCTACATGAATATTTCTGATTCTCAGACACTGGGGAGATATCATGCTTTGCCAAAGACATCTAATCTAACCAGGCAGTGCTAATATTCCTTAGTTTTGTGTGTACGTGTGTATTTGTTGTAATATTTAATATACGGTTGATGCCTTGTATATACTAAGTGTTATATAGTCTGTTTAAAAACTCTTACATTAACTGGTTCACAGATCAAAAGTCCTTGCCTACCATTTATTCTTTGAAAGGACAGATGAACAAGGCAACCATTGTAAATGTTGTCCATGTGTTTAAGTTCTTTTTTATTTTGAAAGATTGCTTTCCTGAGAAAAATGCATAAGGCGGATCCGGCATTTTGCATTTTGAAGTTTTATCTTCAGTCTGCAGCAGAATCATTCCACGCTGGAGGACTTTGGGTTGCTTTACTGTAATGTTTATAGCACCTTCTGTTACTATTCACAATTCTAAATGCTTCTAAGCTCACCTTTCCCACAAACCTGTTTTGAATTAAATATATTGTGTATTAAAACTTCGTGTTTTCCTTAGCATTAGCTCAATCATTTTGTCAAGATAATGATTTGAGGATTACGTGAGAATATTATTATTACTACGACAAAACCTACTGTACTTGCAAACAGAGTTAGAAATTATGACCCAAAGTTTTACTCTTGAGAGTGTTACAGGTAATCCTCAACTTACAACCACAATTGAGCCCACAGTGGAGTGATAATTCATTGTGTTTGTTAAGCAAGGTGCACATATGAATTCCTTGGTCAAGAGTCGCAATCTCAGCTCTCCCCATAATGATCATTAAGTGACTGCATGAGAGTGACTCGAAAGGTTGAGGAGGCCTTGGGAGGCCTGGTGTCCACCAGCACACAGAAACCTGCCACAGTCTGGAAAAACCTTAGCTTACCCAGGTGACGTGAAGTGCAGCTACTCTAGAAAGCTATCCAATAAGATATTGCCAGAGATAGAAGGTCTCAGAACATCACAAGGGCTGGTGCTCATCTTGCAATGTTCTGAGGCCCTTTCTGTTTTTCTGAAAATCATGAAAGCTAGTTTTTTAGCTGCACCTTGCATGGTTGGGCGTACTTGTTAACAGGAAGAGAAAGTAGGTGGTCCCATGTGGTTAGTGGGGAGAAGGCCCAAGCCTTCCAGGAGTGGTGGGACAGGAGAAGGCCATGTGCTGGTGAGCCTAACTGGCTGAAGTCTCCCAGCCTCAGGAAGGTTTCCGCATTCTGGTGGGGCTAGAGAGTTGAGGCATCCCAGCTCCTGCCAGGAGGAGACTTGTAGGACGGGTTGGGTCGCTACCTAGTGCCCAAATTCTTGTCACACGACTGCAGGGATGCTGCAGTGGTTGGAACTTCAGGAGTTAGTCATATGTCCTTTCGTTTAGCGTCATCATAATTTTGAACAGTCACTGAACAGTTGCAAATCAAAGGCTACCCATATGTGTGAATCAGCTTGTATTTTACAGCCTTGTCTGAAATGCTAAAACTACTTTAAATGTTCTATTTTTTGATCCTTTTAAGAAAAAGCATTCAAAAATGCAAAGTGTTGTTTTCCTGCCATCTGTATTTCCACCCATCTGTCTCTCACCCTGGTTACATTATCACCAAGAAATTGCATTCTCTAGTATTTATTAGATATATTGTTCCTTTTGAGGGTGAGGGAGGGAGAGCAAATGCTGCTTCTGCGCTATAGCCTTGGGAACGCTTTGTAATGCCAGGGTGGCCCTGTCTTGGCCATTTGCATTGGATTTTAAAGTTCTTATTTGATAAAGTATGAACTGGACAGACAAATATGGATTACTTTCAGTTGACTGTTGTTTGTCAAAAAGGGTTTAGCTTGAGATTACAGGTGTGCCAATTTTATCTTCCATTTTATTTGCACACCCTATGAGGTTTGCATATCTGTGTAGAGGAGCTTTTTACGTCAAAGCTTTTTCATGTACAACTGCTTGCTTCCTGCGCCTCCTACACATCTATGCTAGCCTTTCTAAGAAGCTGGCCATCTGTCTGGCATTCAGGTAACTCCCCTTTCAACAGGAATATAAAGTCATTCCTTGTGTCTCCCCAGCTCTCTGGTGACTACAGAGTGCCACTACTCCTTTCTGAGTATGTTCAGCTCTGGAGCGATGCTGGGGCAACTTGGCTCACGTGCCAGCAGAGAGGGCTCTGTGTACCCGCTGCGGCACATGTGTCATAGGTTCGCCATCACTGGACTAGATCATCTAACCATCAAAACGTAGCATTGTTTATATTAAAAAAAAATCAGATACTAAACCAGATAATAGCCCACAGCCAGTCATGATGTGATGTATCGTTTGACATGGGACCCTGTAGTCCCACTGAGGGGAGAATACTATGCCCCATTTATACAGAGTCCCGACAGATGCTGTTTGGGTGCAAATCCTGTTCAGGATTGTCCATTGCTGATGTGGTAGTTCAAAGTCTGGCACCTTTTTGTGAGTTCATTTATATGGCATACAGACTGGTTGACTAATAATTCTTTTAATCAATTTATTTCTTAGGAGGAATTTATTTTAAGTCTAGCGGTTACATCTCTCTTGATTTCTCTGCCAAAATGCTTTCATGATCTTTTGTGGCAGATTCTCCAGTTTTATAAAAGATGTTCTCAGGCTAGGAACAAAAAAATTTCTCAGCTGAAACATAACAGGAAGATAGCCCATTTAACATAAAAGTAGAAAGCTAACACTAAACATAGTTTGCCTTTCTGCAAATCTTTTGTTTCAGATACTCAATTGTATTGGGAACTGACTGGCCTTGTTAGAGAAGCGATTACTAAAGCAGAAGATAACTTGGGATTCTTGTTTTGGGGTTTTACTTGAAAGGCTGCTAATTAATAAATCAACAAAGGCAGCACAATGAATTAAGCTGCACAAATCTACAAGCCATTAGGTTTTTTTTGTATATCTATGGAGTCTCCTGTGATGAATCTCCCTATCTGTGTCCATTCTGCCTTCTTTCCATTACATCCTGCTTCTTTCTCATAGATACAGAAAAAGAGAAGTGACTCATTGCAGCATTCCTTTTGAGCTGCAGCAAGCTTTGTGCTGTAGGGAATGTTGTGTCCTCTGGGCATCCAGCTCTGAGCAGGAACAAAATCAATGACCCTCAATGAAGTTAGGGTAGAATCAACTTTTAGAATTCCCAAGGTGCTGAGAAAGGCAGCACAAGTGTGGGAAGCAAAAATGAGAAGGAACTGAGAACTGCATTGATTGTGCTATTTTAATTTGCTGTACACCGCCCTGAGTCCATGAGGAGAAGGGCGATATAAAAATCTAATAAAATAAAAATAAATACAAATTAAATAAATAAATAAATAAATACTCTGAGATTTCAGATCTCCATCTTCTTCCAGACAGACTCATTTCAATTTTTTTTTGTGTGGTTGGCTTCTCTTACTGATCTTCAGGTTCACCCCAATGGATGTGGGATTGTTTGGTCACTGTCCCATGTTGTTTACAGTATTACTTTCCTGTTCTGCTTTGGCTGGCTTGAAAGCATTCCCTTTCTGCTCCAAAGCTCTGTAGTTTTTCTCCCCTTATGATTCACTGCAAAGTTTCTTCCCAAAAGTCTGAACTTAAAGAATCCTCCCCCTTTTTTACAGAAAGAATCATGGTGATATGACTTTATTAAATTTGGTACCATATTCTGTTTCTGTAATGTTGACTTCATTATCCTTTCTCTTGGATAGAAGCTTTTCTTTTTCATTTTTTTTAACGTGCTGCTTCTGGATTTGTTTGTTGAAGAAGAAAATAACCAGCTGGGTGATTTCATAATTACACAGGATCTCTTATTGCCACATTCAACTGTAGGTGCAAGATCACATGCTTCTGAGTAACTCAAAGAAGGAACTTGCACTTGCTTTCAGGGGTGAACATCATTCTGAATCTGAATTACATTTGATTCACTCCAATTATAAAAAGCCATTTCCTTTAATCGATCCTAATCAAATTTTGATATATTTTTTTTTTAAGTGTAAGATAAAATGTGACAAGTTCAGTAAGAGGAAGCAACCTCTTTTCATTTTGGAGTGTTTTTCCAAGATCACTTGATATGGATTAACTGATCTTAAAACACATTAATATTTCTTTGGGTTGTGCAATGCAGCTAAAACCCTATTTTTTTTTCATAATAAATTTTACTGCTCCCCTAGACAGGGTTACATGAGATGGAATTTTTAAGTAGAAACATAGTGTGCTTCGGATGATCAGACATGCAGTTTTTCTCAACCACATTAATTTTCTGAATCACACTACACATCCATTTACTAAAATGCTATTTTTGTTTGGTATTAACCCTGCTTGTATTTTAGGCAGAGATAACATTTAAATGTTATAGTATTTTTAAATGATATATCTGGTAGCATTTAAGAGCAAACAGTGCAGCCAAAGCCTTATGACTATGATAGTTTGGGAATCTTTATGCCTTACTGAAATCAATTGACTTTATGTCTAGAATAAAATTCCAGTTGCATGACTACATCTCTACCACTGGAATAACATAAGAAGCTCTGTACCATTTCTGGGACGAGCCCGTACATTGTGTGCTTAGCCTTAATGTGATTTCCTTGATCTTACTGCATCATGGGAAGCCAGCCACTGTAACTTGTAAAGCATGGTTTATAGCTCAGTGTATGACAAAAACTCAGCCCATTGTGCTTCATTTAAGAAACCTTGGTTAAGTCATGATTTAGAATAATAAGTGAACTTAGTTTTAGGCATTGATCTTCCGGGAACTGAGTAAGATTGACTTCGGTAGAAGTTGTTCTGTATTTTCTGCGCATTCCAAAAGAAAACCGGACTTTTCACTTCTCATCCAGGAAGCTTCTTCAGTTTTGACTGAATGGTAGGGAATGAGAGGATTGATATTCTTTGGAGTCATCTGGTCACTAGCCCTCTGAAGGTTGGGTTGTTAGCTTACTGAGAGTTATTGAGGCCACTCGGGAATTTCTCTGTATTCTCAGGGTCACCTGACTCAGTTCAAATCTTGGATATGGAAAACGTCTTCAAGACAAAAACAAAGTCCAGTTATCTGGATACCTTTGGGACAACCATGACCTGGATGACTGAGAATCTCCATAGACCTGTTCTGGCCTTCGTGAGTCATTCTAGTGGCTGTAGAAGAAGTTGTTGCTAGAGCAATATAAGTAGATGCAAAAATCTGAGTTTTGGCTACATCATTTTCTGACTTTCCATGGGAACGTGCATGAAAAAGAAATATTAATTCTTCACCCATATCTAAAGATTCCATTTAGAAGGGGCTCTCCCTTTGAGTTCACTTATTTCTAAAAACAAAAGTAGATGTTCTTTTAAGTGGCCAGTTCTTAATATAGCTCTTAGAGTCTCCGATTTTTCTTGCCAATTTCCATTCAGATCAAAGTTTACTTTAAATACCGTAGTAATGTTCAAGGAACTATGGACACTTTTTTCTCCCTAACTTTCAGACAATGTTTACTCAGATTTTAACCCTTTCTGAGCTTGACTTTTAAAAAATCTAAAATTAGTACTTGATATTGCAAGATTCCTCTTCTACATTTATTTTTTTTCTTGTGATGCCTTTCAGATTTGCAGGTAGGAATCTTTCTTTCTTTTCATTCAGAATTTTAATGGCAAATAGACTCTGGGAATCTCTTTCCCCTCTTGCATTCCTCCACCAGCAGAATAGAAGTTGAAGAATAACAAAATATTTATTTCTTGGGGGTTCATTTCTCTCTAAAAACTTCTTTGAGGATTAAAATTAATCAGAGCTTTCAAGTTACTTAATTACCAAGAATTTGTCATTGTATTTATAGCTTTAACACGTATGTATATGATAAATAAAAATGTCCCTGTGGCCCAGAGCCAACTCTGCTGTACCAAATCTGAACAGGAGGGAAACTCTCCATTTTTTTTGTCCAAACTGATATAAGGATATTTTGAACAATAATCTTACTTAAAGATGGACATTTGTCAAACCCAAACACCTGTCACATCTCCAGGAATCTTCCTTCTGATATGTTCTTATAAAATACTGATGATTCTCTATCATCATTGACTTGCTTCTACTTGGCTTGGATTCAACTTCCAGAAGATGGAAACAAATAATTTGAAAATATCTAATAGGGTATTACAACCAAGGATGGGTTCATTGGGAGAAAGATGCATCCCGCTCCAATAGGCTCGCACTGTTCTTGCTATTCTGCAGCTTCCTTATCAGTTTGCAGTTGACTTGCATGAAATGATTTCTGCCATAGTATGTCTTATAAAGAGAAGCAATGACACAGTCAGCTGCTTGCAAAGCAAGATTGTTTCCTTGGTAGGGCAGGAATTTTCACTTAAGGCAGCATGCTCTCCTGCAGGGATATAGCTTAACCCATAGTGAAATTGCTGTATAGAATTGGTCTGATTTGCTAGAAATGGTCAGGGCTGCTGAGAAATGTCACCCTTCAGTTTGGACATACCTCTAGAATGACCTTTAAGTAGCCTTGCTAGTTCTTTGCATTGCATGTGCCTCTTGGCAGGGTTTCCCCCTTGGGATAAGCAATGCAATGACATCAGTGATCAGATCTCATAATTTGCTTTTGATTCAATTTATGTAGCTCTCATTCTGAATATTTTTGGTGCAAAAATAATGATTGATTTCAGAAAAGTACTTAAACGGAAACAAAGATCAGTTTAGACAAGGGAAAACCAGGATTTCTCATAACAATAAACTTTTATTGGGTCATAATTTTCCCCCTCTCTCTGTCATGTTCATTACTTTATGCTAAATACTTTTCTGTGACATCCAGACCTGAAGAACTGTGGTTTATTTAAATTCTGGTTTGCAAAGCAGTCCAAGATTTCAAGGTTCCCATGGACCCTAATTTGTGGTTGCTTTCATGTGTAGCATGGTATCAGCATCGTGGAAAGCGTGTGTAATCTTCCCTGTTCTGTATGAAACCACCAGAGTTCCTGTAAGTGCCTCAAAGAATGTGAGTTTCTGCACTCACCTTGGTTGTTTAGCAATATCTTCCTGAATCATGATGAAGCATTTCACTGTTAAGATTGCCTCCAGCTTCAAGTTAAGATTGCCTCCAGCCCTCATGTCTTTTGTTTTCCTCAACTGCAGTCACATGCATTTGCTTTATAACAGACAGGGGAGGGGAGCCAAATCCTATTAAGCCACCACCTGTCCGAGATGATTAGAGAAATAACTTAAATGGGTCTAATAACATGACCAAGTTCAACAGTAGCTTAGCATTGGTAGATTATGTCAGCTGATGCTGTTTGGCCATCCTCCCCACTCCCGCCATCTCTTCTGATGTTCCTGGATGGAGTGGTCTTAATTCAGCTTTTATTTTCAGATAGTGACCTAACAGGCATCTTTAGAAGTCTTTATTTTTAAACCATTGTGACCCAGCTATCAAATTCTGTTGTGCATGAGCTGTACACATTTAAGTGACCTGTACTATTGGGCACATCTTCATTCTCTCACTGATTGTCAGCCAGTGCTATCTTTGAGGAGTACTTGTGTTTTCAATACAATGAAAATCTAGGGAGTGAAGGTCAGTATTTTATTGCATAGAAATAGTGAAATGGGATGAGATTTGTTAGGTCTGCCTTAAAATGTTCTAGGCCCAATGTACATTGTCCACCCAAGTAACAGTACTTAGTTCAACTTGGTAGATTAAAAAAAAACTAAGGAGGATTTGACCTGGTTGGCATTGGATGATAGACCCCTAGGAAAGGGTGGGGCTCTAGACTCTGTTGCTGGATGTATTCGTGAAGTCAGCAGAATTAACCTTGACTTGAAGGAAACTTTTAAACCATGTTGTTGGACGAAAGAGCAATTTAAGAAAGTACAGAGTGGGAGGACAGACAACCTCATGATGTAGCAAGTCACACAAGTGAAATGAAAGCTGCCTGCAAGCAGTTTTGTTTAGTGGGTTCTTTTCTGCTCTCCTGTTACATCAGCAATGACCATAAATAAAATGATTGGCTGTTTTGGTTTACCCTGTTCTGCTGCAACCTGGAGAACAGGGGAGTTCCTGGCTGCTCGGGGTGAATGGCTTTGCCCTCATTGTGCAAAGACTGCATAAAGGAAAAGAAAGTGATCAATCCAGAGATAATTATATCCAGAATGATATTGGTTAAAATAGGGGATTTTTTTCTGCCCCATATAAAGATCAAACTTTATCATAACACATTTGAGATCCCAGCATTGGTGTAAAAGAAGATGCTTCTGCAGGTAACTGAGACTGCAGAATTTCAGAAACAGTTTGTCTGACATCGCTTATTAGGACAGTGCTTTTCAACATATTTTATGTATGTTCAAGGGCTGAATAAAGACTAATAACCACACCTCCAGAAATGGAATTTAAACAGGGATATTTTAATAAGTGAAACAGAAGAACAATCTATATAATGAGCTCTTTTGTTACCTATTGGACATTTATTTCTCTGTGTAATCGCTATTATTCAGTACTCATTTCAGCCAATGATGGACATGTTTGTTAAAGCTGTCACAAAAGAACTCCACACTTTGTTCACATCATCTCAGTAGTCCTTTTCTTCATTTAAGTCACATAGGTGGAAAAGACGTAACTTTCAAATGTCAAGTCTAGAGTTGTGGATAGGGAAAAAATTGTGAAAATCAACTTTGAAAATGCTCTTGAGTAGACCATCAAGTGTGAGACAGAAAATTTTATTTCTTGTGTTTTTGCATACTGTTTAATCATGGCATCCAGGTTTTGAGGTGGTAATGTAGTGTTCTGAGTTAATAGTAATATAGATTCAAGGAAATCCATGTCAGCAACAATATTAGTGTCCCCCAAAATTGTAACCATGAGTTATAGCAGTCCAAAAATGTATAACTGTGAGATTTCTTGCTAAGACCTGGGTTTGGAGTTATATTTTTCTGCAGGTAGCACTTTGTGATGATATTCCATGGATTAATGCTTTATTTCTGGGTCATTAAAAGTGAGCCCATATTTTGTCGACTCCTGTAAAGCTGTGAAGAAATTCCTCAAATCGCTCACAGATTTCAACTCTTTAAGCTTTTATTCCTACCATTATCATGAGGAATCTATCTGTCTTATACACAACTTCCTCTAGTGAAAGACATCAATAATGTGACATGCCAAGTTTGAGAGCGCTTTCTCTTTAAATGATTTGCTGATTATCTTTAATTACTTCATTAATCTTTCTCACATAATCCTCATCAATTGCTCTCATCTACTTCATTCTTGAACACATATGCTAACTGTTCCCAGTTTACCTTGTTTTCATGTTTTGGTCTAGTGATGTACAATTTTTATGCCAATACAATCGTCATCATGAACAACTTACACGTGGTAGGGAATTTCAAATACAGGAATTCCTTCATCATTCAATCATGACACATGGATTCATGACTAGTACTTACTATATAGGATTCTGTTTTTTGGATAGTTGAGCAATGTTTTTGCATAGCAACTTCCCACACCAACTGATGTGAAAGAACAGATGTTAAAGAATGAATCAGAGCTTCTTACAGTAGTTATAAGTGTAAGTTAGAACATTAAATATATTACTTTTTATTCAACCTTTATATTTATAACATTTCCATTCTGCTTTTCTTTGATTAAATAAAACCTTAAACCAGGATGAATTAAGTTTTATTGGATTAGATGGAACTCTGTGCAATTTGGCACCCACTCATCATTGCACAGCTATGTAACTGCAAAGTACATGAACAATGCTTAGCGACATAGATACAAAGAGACTTATGTAAGCATGTACAAGCAGACAGATATGTTGGCTGGTGTTCGGAGGGATATGTTCACAAGTGCAGAACTATATGCAACTGTACCTTTCATCATCTGTTTCTGCAAACATGTTTCCAATCACTGAAAAACCAGACCACATAACAACAATAGGGGCAACAGCAATACTTGAGTTGAGTTTTGTGTGTAGCTGAGAAACTGTTTCTTCTAAAATAGCAAGCAGCGGTCTGATTATATGTGTTTGTCTTCAATGTGCATCTTTGGATTCAAGCCAGAACTACATTCAAAAGATCAAAAAGCAACGGAAATATATGCACCACAGGCATGCAGCATGTCCAAGAGCTGAATAGACTATTGCAGGTGTGGCAGGTATGATGTTAGATTTCCTTTCTCTCTGGCTCTGTGCCAGCAAGATAGAGGCCTGGTTCTACAATTCCAGATGAGCAGGAGGGGAAAAGCCATTTCTTGGACATCTTGTTACCCTGCCTCTTAGCAGTTATATAATGAGTTCATCCTTTCATTTCCTGAACTATGGAACAGACAGCACAGCATTTAAAAAAATGAACACTTGATATTGGGCAAAGTCAGCACAGGAATAAACAAATACATACATTCCCTTGGCTGTATAAGAGCTGTGGTAGCAAAGTGGTTAGAATGCAGTATTGCAGGCTAATTCTGCCCGCTGCCAGGGGTTCGATCCTCACCGGCTCAAGGTTGACTCAGCCTTCCATCCTACCAAGGTCGGTAAAATGAGAACTTGTTGAGTATGCTGACTCTAAACCACTTAGAAAGGGCTGTAAAGCACTGTGAAGCGGTATATAACAGTGCCCCCCAACCTTTTGGGCACCAGTGACTGGTTCCATGTAGAAAGGTTTTTCCGTGGACAGGAGGGGAGGTGGGTTTGTATGCTGCCTGCATCCAGCCAATGGGGCTTGGCTTGTTTGTGTGGCCAGGTTGCCAGCATGCTGTGGACCATGCTGGTCCATGACTCAGGAGTTGGGGACCCCTTGTATATAAGTCTAAGTGCTATTGCTATGCTTTTGCTTCGATTGGCAGACTCTCCCACTTCCCAAGTCTTATCGACACAATTAATAGTTTATTAGTATTAGCACATTTGTTATGAAATCATGTCAAGCAACAATCATTACATTAGGCACCATGTAAGTAACAGAAGTAATTATGCTGGTAGG